>JAPMLY010003590.1:0-20898 GCA_026401115.1 Tetraselmis chui | reverse complement strand
ACATTGAGGCCAGTCTTTAGGAGCAAGGACTTTAGCGACTGGATGATGAATAGGGAGTATTTCCTGAAGTACTCTCAGACCTACGGACCTTTCGACTTAGATGGAGCTAGCGATAATGACGGCCTTAATTCTCAAGTGGCGGAGGATTTTTGCTGTCCGGCGCGCCCATTTCAGGAGAGAGATTTACAGAAGTACCGGAGAATTTGGCTAAATGCGCCATTTAATGAATTAGAAGATTTTTTGGGCCATTATTTGCGGAGTAAACTGCTTCATCCCCATCTGAGAGCGGTTATAGTGGTTCCAAAATGGAGGGCAAAACCATGGTTCAAGCTGCTGCGAAATTTCCGACTTGTCGACGAGCTGGCGGCGAAAGAACATGTGTTTACCTGCCCCACGAACGATGGAATAGAAGGAAGAAGGCAAGATGTTGGACCGACAAGATGGACGACGCAAGTCTACGTCGACGACACCGATCGAGTTCGATTTCTGCCTCAGAACCTACAGAATCCCCCGAAGACCTACTGGACTCACTCGACGACTCTTGTTACCGATGGCCGACGAGTGTTACTAGCGAAAGAGGACACTGGCATGGTCTGGTTTCCTGGTGGCAAACAGGAGATTGAAGACGCGACCCCGGAATACACAGCAGTGCGAGCTCTTACGGAGACAACTGGATTAAAGGTGAGCGAAACAAATTTACGCCTTTTAGGGACGGAGTCTTCCGGACAGAATAAGCGCTACGTGTATATCGCTCGCGTTCGACCCGGATCGATACCGGACGCTACGTCAACTTCTCGGGCAGTATGGGCTACCTGGAAGGAATTAATTTCGGCACGGCGTACGGGTTATCTAGTCTGTGGAGAACAGCAGTTCCCTCTTCGTTACGAGACTTTTGGGAAACCGATCGACGGGTGGATGAACAAGAACGTCCGACTAGAAGACAGTGTTCCTGCGACGCTACATGTATCCACAACCCAGTCTGGAACAAGTCTGTTAGTGTTGGGAGGCACCTTACGCGGACATCGATGCCGTATTTTGGTTGACTCTGGCGCTTCGGAAAATTTCTGCAAGGCTGAGTGGGTACGGGAGCATCACATCCCGACGGTTACTGGAGAGAAATACCGGATAAAATTGGCAGATGGTAGTACAACTACGACTCGCCAGCGACTACGGAATGAAGTACTCACAGTAGGGACCCTAGACATACGTCTGGACGCAATTACGACAGAACTGGATAAATTCGACATCATCCTCGGTCAACCTTGGTTACAAGCCGTCAACCCGGATATAGATTGGTCTACTAAAACGATTCGCGACCGTAAAACTGGCGAAGCTATGGTGTCTGGCGACGAGTACACCGTACCTGTGACAGTACATCACTTGGAGGCGGATGCGATGGCAAAGCTGCTTAGACAACAACCAGCAGACCTCTTCGTGATTGGACTACGAGAAGTACAGGACGCGGTCGACGACATCAACACTGATCAACAACCTGAGTGGACGACTTCGTTACGAGATTCCCTGAATGAGTTTACGGACATTATCAAGGAGCCTGACGGTCTACCGCCAACTCGCGAGTGCGACTTTGAAATTAATTTGGAGTGCGATGAACCACCTAAGGAGCGAACGTACCGTATGTCACCAGCAGAACTCCGGGAGGTTCAAGTACAGTTGCAAGACTTACTCGCAAAAGGCTGGATTCGTCCGTCTAAATCTCCGTACGGTGCCCCGATTTTATTTGTACGCAAGAAGGATGGTACCATGCGTATGTGCGTAGACTACCGGAAACTCAACGACCTCACGAGGAAAGACCGAACACCGTTACCCCGGATTGATGAGTTACTCGACTCGCTATATGGGGCTCACTATTTCAGCACGCTGGACCTGTATAAAGGCTATCATCAAGTTCGAGTCAAAGAGCGCGACATACATAAGACAGCATTCCGAACTCATTACGGACTGTTCGAGTACTGCGTTCTACCCTTTGGACTTTGTAACGCCCCAGCTGGATTCCAAGCGATGATGAATCGAGTTTTGGCCCCGTATCTTGGCAAGTTCTGCGTGGTATATTTGGACGACGTGTTGATCTACAGTAAGACGGCCGACGAACACCTCGAGCATATTCGACTCGTGTTACGAGAGTTGCAGCGACACCAGTTGCATATCAAACTCTCTAAGTGTTACTTCGGACGATCGAGCGTCAATTTTCTTGGGCATGTGGTGGAAGCTGGACAGATCCGAATGGACCCCGACAAGGTTGAGGCAGTACAAAATTGGCCCCGACCGAAATCTGTGACTGAAGTACGTGGATTTCTGGGACTTGCTGGATATTACCGGAGGTTTATCAACCAATTCGCAACCCTAGCAACCCCATTAACGGACCTGACCAAGAAGACACCGGAATTTCGCTGGACTCCTCAAGCCGAGTCAGCATTCGAGCAAATTAAAGACGCGATGGTACGTGCACCAGTACTGGTAATTCCTGACACTTCTCCTAATGCAAGGTACACACTGTACACAGATGCTTCTGGATTTGCAGTAGGAGCTGTGCTATTACAAGACCAAGGTATTGGATTACAACCTGTTGCGTACCATGCTCGAAAGATGAACAAGCATGAGGTACACTATCCTGTCCACGAACAAGAGCTACTGGCAGTTCGAGACGCTCTACTGAAGTTCCGTTGCTACTTAGATGGCGCGGCGGGATTTACAGTAATTACGGACCACGACACGTTGCGACACTTCTTTCGGCAGCGCGATTTGTCTACTCGACAGGTGCGATGGCTTCAAGTTTTAGCACCTTACCAGCGACAGATGGACATCGTATACAAGAAGGGAGCAGTCAACCAGGCAGACGCTCTGTCTCGCCGACCTGACCTGAAGGACTCATTACAGAAGCTGCAACTGTTACGCGATTGGACCAACGACGAAGCAGAATGCGAGTTACACGCACAGATTTTTTCCCTGGAATCCCGGTTACATCCTGACTCTGGACTTCATGCGGAAATCAAAAGTGCTTATGATTCGGACAAATATCTGCTTACCCGGAAATCTCTGCCTACCTGGCTGGTACGTCAATCTAATGGACTCTTGTACGCCTACGGGACAAGACTGTATGTTCCGAACGTCTCTACATTGCGATCAAGAGTACTGTACGAACTACACGACGCACCGACCGCGGGACACCCTGGTATTATTCGACTATTGGCAGCAGTAACCCGGACGTTTTGGTGGCCTAACATGAAGCGGACAGTACAACACTATGTACGCAGCTGTGTTACCTGTCAACGCAACAAGGCAGCGCGACACAAGCCTTATGGACTCCTTCAATCGCATGAGGTACCGACCAGGCCCTTTGAGCATGTATCGCTTGACCTGATTACGGACCTTCCTGAGTGCGATGGGTATGATGCTGTGGTGGTATTCGTCTGTATGCTTACGAAACGGACGATTGTCGAGCCAATTACGAAAACGATTACAGCGGAACAATTAGCAAAAGTTATGCACCGCGCTGTTTTTCGGCATTTTGGCTTACCACGGAAATTAATATCCGATCGAGATCCCCGGTTTATGAGCGACTTCTGGCAAACCCTATTTAGGGCTGTTGGCACCAAGCTTAATATCTCTACGAGCTATCACCCCCAGACAGATGGCCAAACTGAACGAGTAAACCAGACATGGGAGCAAGTCATACGATGCTATGTGCACCCCTTGCACGACGACTGGGTTCAACACCTTACCAACGTGGAGTTCGCGATCAACGCAGCGGTTTCTACGTCAACGACTATGTCTCCATTTAAGGCGACGCTAGGATTTGAGCCGACATCTCCAACGACGGCTACATTTGAAGATAACGAGCCTAGCCGTACTTTACCGGAGCAAGTGAAGATTCTGGTCGAGATGCACAGATTTGCCCACGACTGCGTCAAAGCAGCCCAGGCACACATGCAAGACGCTGCAAATCGGCACCGGTTACCAGTACCTTTTACAGTTGGCGACAAGGTTAAGCTCAAGGCGACAAATCTACGGTTTGTACAACAGCCATGTTCTAAACTACGCGACCGCTACATTGGACCGTTTCTCATTACGGAGGAAGTTTCCCCGGTTGCATTTCGGCTTAAGCTACCCCCTGGAGTACGGATTCACGATGTTGTACACGCCAGTCTACTGGAAAAATGGAATTCAGAACCAGAACAGGCCAACAGTGCGCAGCCAATTCCGATTGTGCACGATGCGAAGCGATTTGAAGTCGATAAAATACTCGACGTGGCTTTTAACTCCAATGGCACGGGACTTTTGTTTAAGGTCCGCTGGGCAGCACCGTTCAACGTACCTAGCGAGGACACTTGGGAACCCATGCGAGGAGTCAACCACTTAAACATCTTTTCCGAATTCCTTCGAACGGATGTTTATCGAGAATTTTCTGGCACCCCTGACTTTGTCAGATTTCGCAATCGCTGGCCTGCAAGAACCCCCAAGAAACCAAGACCCTGAGTACTGCACAGCGAGGACGCTGGTGCTTAAGGAGGGGAGAGTGTCATATCCTAGCCATTTAGCTAAGTGCTAGTATCTGACATTATTTATTTCCTCTAAATAGTACCTGTATCTTAGCGATATTCAGTGACTCTTTTATTGTCATCACGGCAGTACAACTGTATCGCCGTATTTTCCCTCGACAGTACAGAGTTACTAGCAGTATCTCTTCTAGATAGTTCTTTTCTAGATAGTTCTAAGAGCTTGTGCGATAAGGTTAGATAGACGGTACAGGTAACCTCAGTTAACCTGTATCACTAGTAATAGTTTGGTTTAGTTAGCAGACAGCACAAGCTACAGGTTCTAAGGCTGTTTCTAGAACACCTGAGGTGTGGATATTTAAGACGGGGACTTACTGGTAGAGGTGAGAGACCGGTACAGAATAGAATCACGCCACACCCAGATTGTAAGAAACCCTGTTCCTAAGACAATCTTACTAATTCTCTCTACGCTGTATAATTAGATCCAGAGATTAGGTTCTACTATTAGTCTAAGGTTGCCAACTTAGCCTAACCAAAGTAGCACCTCACAACGACGAGTATGGTCTCCACATCGGGTGCATGCCTTCACATGGCACAGTTGCGCCAACATCGGCAATCAGCGAGCAGCGGCGGCCGGAACTAAACCTGGCGACGGGGGGAAACCCACAACGAAGAAATGATGGTGTGGCCCGCCGCGCCGATTCCTGCTCCCCGTCATCCAACTACATGCGTCACCGCGTGCGGCTAAGATGGCGGGAGTGGGAGCATATCGGCGCGAGCGGTCAAGTCGTGAACTGGATCCGCCATGGCGTGCGGGTCAAGTTCAAAAACGGCCTACGTCCTCGACCTTTCAACCACGGAGTCTCCATGAAGGACGCCACACAGCCGCAACTCGACTTCCTAGCTACGGAGCTCCCACGCTTCGAAGCATGCGGAGCATGGGAGCGCGCCTCCAACACCCGCTACGTCTCCCGCATGTTCCTCGTCCCAAAACCCGGTGTCAACAAATGGCGCCTTATCATCGACCTCCGAGAGCTAAACAGCTATTGCGCGGAGTTCAAGATGTCGTGCGAGACCCTCAAGCACTTGCGCCACATGTCCCGCCCGGGCGACTACTTCGTCTCCCTCGACCTAGCCCACGGCTACTACACGCTAGGCATCCGAGAAGAGGACCGAGATTTCTTCACGGTCAACTACCGCGGCGAGCTGTGGCGCCTCGCATGCCTCCCGATGGGATGGTCGGGGTCGGCTTACTACTTTTGCAAGCTAACTCAAGCGTTCACGAACTACCTGCGACGAGCGCCTACCCCGATGACCGCCAGCTCCGAGACGCCATACAAACCGTCACGACGTTTCCTTCGCAACGTCCGATGGCGCGGAGTACGACTTCTACCCTACATGGACGACTTCCTGTTCATGGCCAGCGCGTACGACGCAGCTCTACTGCTACGCGATTGCGTCGAGACCCTCCTCCACCGGCTAGGCCTCCAACGCAACCCCGACAAAGGCTTGTGGCAGCCCACCCAAGTGGGCACACACTTGGGCATGACAGTCGACCTCCTGAAAGGCGAATTTCGAGCCCCTACCGACAAGCTACATGCCCTCGCGAAGCAAGCTTCAACGTTACTAGGCCGCGCATCTACCTCCGCTCGGTGGCTACCCGCCAAACAACTCGCGGCGTTCGCTGGCAAGGCCCAATTCCTCTACCTCGCCATCGCACCAGCCCGCTTCTTTCTACGAGAACTACACTGCGTGCTGGCTACGCGAAAATGATGGGGCGGACGTGTCCGGATGACACACCAATTACGCCGCGACCTCGAGTGGTGGCGCACGGTGCCCGACCAACACAACGGCCGCTCAATCTACAAACCCATCGAGACCGCGTACCTACACGCCGACTCAAGTGGTTACGGGTGGGGAGCCGTCCTGAACGACAACCCCTGCCTACCAAGCCCGCGGGTTTTGGTACGACGACGACCGCCAGCAGCACATCACCTGGAAGGAGCTCCGCGCCGTTCGCCTCGCAATCGAGTCCTTTCTACCGCAACTCCGAGGACGACACGTCTTACTCCACGAGGACAACACAACCGTCGTGCTGACCACGCGGGTTGCAGTTTTGTCTCGCATTGCCACGCGGCGTCCGGTAAGTGTAGACAGTCGACGTCCTCGCATTGTGAGTCGCGCCATCGGGCGTTGAAACGTGGGAGCTGCGCGTTTTCCATCGACGCGAACCGGTCGATAGAGTGTGGGCCCCACGCTGCCTGTAGGCAGGTGAATATCCGGGGGTTCAGCTGCCAGTCGTCGCGGTCGAGCTCTCGGCTTAGGCTGTCGGCCCATATGTTCGCTGCCGAGCGGATGTAGCGGGGTCGGATGTTGATGTCGTTGACGTCCAGGAGGTGCCAGAGTCGGCGTAATTCGGTCATCATGACCGGAGAGCGCGTAGTGAGTTTGGAGAGCGTGGCCACGACGGTTGTGTTGTCCTCGTGGAGTAAGACGTGTCGTCCTCGGAGTTGCGGTAGAAAGGACTCGATTGCGAGGCGAACGGCGCGGAGCTCCTTCCAGGTGATGTGCTGCTGGCGGTCGTCGTCGTACCAAAACCCGCGGGCTTGGTAGGCAGGGTTGTCGTTCAGGACGGCTCCCCACCCGTAACCACTTGAGTCGGCGTGTAGGTACGCGGTCTCGATGGGTTTGTAGATTGAGCGGCCGTTGTGTTGGTCGGGCACCGTGCGCCACCACTCGAGGTCGCGGCGTAATTGGTGTGTCATCCGGACACGTCCGCCCCATCATTTTCGCGTAGCCAGCACGCAGTGTAGTTCTCGTAGAAAGAAGCGGGCTGGTGCGATGGCGAGGTAGAGGAATTGGGCCTTGCCAGCGAACGCCGCGAGTTGTTTGGCGGGTAGCCACCGAGCGGAGGTAGATGCGCGGCCTAGTAACGTTGAAGCTTGCTTCGCGAGGGCATGTAGCTTGTCGGTAGGGGCTCGAAATTCGCCTTTCAGGAGGTCGACTGTCATGCCCAAGTGTGTGCCCACTTGGGTGGGCTGCCACAAGCCTTTGTCGGGGTTGCGTTGGAGGCCTAGCCGGTGGAGGAGGGTCTCGACGCAATCGCGTAGCAGTAGAGCTGCGTCGTACGCGCTGGCCAGTCGAGGGAGACGAAGTAGTCGCCCGGGCGGGACATGTGGCGCAAGTGCTTGAGGGTCTCGCACGACATCTTGAACTCCGCGCAATAGCTGTTTAGCTCTCGGAGGTCGATGATAAGGCGCCATTTGTTGACACCGGGTTTTGGGACGAGGAACATGCGGGAGACGTAGCGGGTGTTGGAGGCGCGCTCCCATGCTCCGCATGCTTCGAAGCGTGGGAGCTCCGTAGCTAGGAAGTCGAGTTGCGGCTGTGTGGCGTCCTTCATGGAGACTCCGTGGTTGAAAGGTCGAGGACGTAGGCCGTTTTTGAACTTGACCCGCACGCCATGGCGGATCCAGTTCACGACTTGACCGCTCGCGCCGATATGCTCCCACTCCCGCCATCTTAGCCGCACGCGGTGACGCATGTAGTTGGATGACGGGGAGCAGGAATCGGCGCGGCGGGCCACACCATCATTTCTTCGTTGTGGGTTTCCCCCCGTCGCCAGGTTTAGTTCCGGCCGCCGCTGCCGCTGCTGCTGCTGCTGCGGCCTTGCGCTTGTCGGCGGCTGCCTTCTTGGCCTTAGCGTCTTGTCCGGGTGGCTTGTCCGGCGTAACTCTCGCGAACGCTGCTCCAGCAGCTGCTTTGCTGGCGGCATGTAGGCTGACTTCGAGGGTCCGATCGACGAACGCTTGGCGTAGCTCGTCCAGTGCGCTTGAGACCGCGGTACGGCGTGGGCGGCAGAAACGTTCGTGCGCGAGCTCGGCGAACACTCGGTCCGTATCCGAGCTCGTTTGTCCGCCCTTGGTGAGGCGGAGGAAGCCCAGTCGAGTACGGGCGGCCTCCTCCGTCGTTGTGTGGGTGCGATGACCCGCTCGGATGAGGGCAACGGCCGCCGCCTGCTCCGCTGGTAGAGGCGGTCCGGTTGACAGCGTGTCCAAAGCCTCGCTGATTGCCGCGTTGGCGCAACTGTCGAAGAAGGCATAGCACCCGATGTGGAGGTACTCGTCGTTGTGAGGTGCTACTTTGGTTAGGCTAAGTTGGCAACCTTAGACTAATAGTAGAACCTAATCTCTGGATCTAATTATACAGCGTAGAGAGAATTAGTAAGATTGTCTTAGGAACAGGGTTTCTTACAATCTGGGTGTGGCGTGATTCTATTCTGTACCGGTCTCTCACCTCTACCAGTAAGTCCCCGTCTTAAATATCCACACCTCAGGTGTTCTAGAAACAGCCTTAGAACCTGTAGCTTGTGCTGTCTGCTAACTAAACCAAACTATTACTAGTGATACAGGTTAACTGAGGTTACCTGTACCGTCTATCTAACCTTATCGCACAAGCTCTTAGAACTATCTAGAAAAGAACTATCTAGAAGAGATACTGCTAGTAACTCTGTACTGTCGAGGGAAAATACGGCGATACAGTTGTACTGCCGTGATGACAATAAAAGAGTCACTGAATATCGCTAAGATACAGGTACTATTTAGAGGAAATAAATAATGTCAGATACTAGCACTTAGCTAAATGGCTAGGATATGACACTCTCCCCTCCTTAAGCACCAGCGTCCTCGCTGTGCAGTACTCATGGTCTTGGTTTCTTGGGGGTTCTTGCAGGCCAGCGATTGCGAAATCTGACAAAGTCAGGGGTGCCAGAAAATTCTCGATAAACATCCGTTCGAAGGAATTCGGAAAAGATGTTTAAGTGGTTGACTCCTCGCATGGGTTCCCAAGTGTCCTCGCTAGGTACGTTGAACGGTGCTGCCCAGCGGACCTTAAACAAAAGTCCCGTGCCATTGGAGTTAAAAGCCACGTCGAGTATTTTATCGACTTCAAATCGCTTCGCATCGTGCACAATCGGAATTGGCTGTGCACTGTTGGCCTGTTCTGGTTCTGAATTCCATTTTTCCAGTAGACTGGCGTGTACAACATCGTGAATCCGTACTCCAGGGGGTAGCTTAAGCCGAAATGCAACCGGGGAAACTTCCTCCGTAATGAGAAACGGTCCAATGTAGCGGTCGCGTAGTTTAGAACATGGCTGTTGTACAAACCGTAGATTTGTCGCCTTGAGCTTAACCTTGTCGCCAACTGTAAAAGGTACTGGTAACCGGTGCCGATTTGCAGCGTCTTGCATGTGTGCTTGGGCTGCTTTGACGCAGTCGTGGGCAAATCTGTGCATCTCGACCAGAATCTTCACTTGCTCCGGTAAAGTACGGCTAGGCTCGTTATCGTCAAATGTAGCCGTTGTTGGAGATGTCGGCTCAAATCCTAGCGTCGCCTTAAATGGAGACATAGTCGTTGACGTAGAAACCGCTGCGTTGATCGCGAACTCCACGTTGGTAAGGTGTTGAACCCAGTCGTCGTGCAAGGGGTGCACATAGCATCGTATGACTTGCTCCCATGTCTGGTTTACTCGTTCAGTTTGGCCATCTGTCTGGGGGTGATAGCTCGTAGAGATATTAAGCTTGGTGCCAACAGCCCTAAATAGGGTTTGCCAGAAGTCGCTCATAAACCGGGGATCTCGATCGGATATTAATTTCCGTGGTAAGCCAAAATGCCGAAAAACAACGCGGTGCATAACTTTTGCTAATTGTTCCGTTGTAATCGTTTTCGTAATTGGCTCGACAATCGTCCGTTTCGTAAGCATACAAACGAATACCACCACATCATCATACCCATCGCACTCAGGAAGGTCCGTAATCAGGTCAAGCGATACATGCTCAAAGGGCCTGGTCGGTACCTCATGCGATTGAAGGAGTCCATAAGGCTTGTGTCGCGCTGCCTTGTTGCGTTGACAGGTAACACAGCTGCGTACATAGTGTTGTACTGTCCGCTTCATGTTAGGCCACCAAAACGTCCGGGTTACTGCTGCCAATAGTCGAATAATACCAGGGTATCCCGCGGTCGGTGCGTCGTGTAGTTCGTACAGTACTCTTGATCGCAATGTAGAGACGTTCGGAACATACAGTCTTGTCCCGTAGGCGTACAAGAGTCCATTAGATTGACGTACCAGCCAGGTAGGCAGAGATTTCCGGGTAAGCAGATATTTGTCCGAATCATAAGCACTTTTGATTTCCGCATGAAGTCCAGAGTCAGGATGTAACCGGGATTCCAGGGAAAAAATCTGTGCGTGTAACTCGCATTCTGCTTCGTCGTTGGTCCAATCGCGTAACAGTTGCAGCTTCTGTAATGAGTCCTTCAGGTCAGGTCGGCGAGACAGAGCGTCTGCCTGGTTGACTGCTCCCTTCTTGTATACGATGTCCATCTGTCGCTGGTAAGGTGCTAAAACTTGAAGCCATCGCACCTGTCGAGTAGACAAATCGCGCTGCCGAAAGAAGTGTCGCAACGTGTCGTGGTCCGTAATTACTGTAAATCCCGCCGCGCCATCTAAGTAGCAACGGAACTTCAGTAGAGCGTCTCGAACTGCCAGTAGCTCTTGTTCGTGGACAGGATAGTGTACCTCATGCTTGTTCATCTTTCGAGCATGGTACGCAACAGGTTGTAATCCAATACCTTGGTCTTGTAATAGCACAGCTCCTACTGCAAATCCAGAAGCATCTGTGTACAGTGTGTACCTTGCATTAGGAGAAGTGTCAGGAATTACCAGTACTGGTGCACGTACCATCGCGTCTTTAATTTGCTCGAATGCTGACTCGGCTTGAGGAGTCCAGCGAAATTCCGGTGTCTTCTTGGTCAGGTCCGTTAATGGGGTTGCTAGGGTTGCGAATTGGTTGATAAACCTCCGGTAATATCCAGCAAGTCCCAGAAATCCACGTACTTCAGTCACAGATTTCGGTCGGGGCCAATTTTGTACTGCCTCAACCTTGTCGGGGTCCATTCGGATCTGTCCAGCTTCCACCACATGCCCAAGAAAATTGACGCTCGATCGTCCGAAGTAACACTTAGAGAGTTTGATATGCAACTGGTGTCGCTGCAACTCTCGTAACACGAGTCGAATATGCTCGAGGTGTTCGTCGGCCGTCTTACTGTAGATCAACACGTCGTCCAAATATACCACGCAGAACTTGCCAAGATACGGGGCCAAAACTCGATTCATCATCGCTTGGAATCCAGCTGGGGCGTTACAAAGTCCAAAGGGTAGAACGCAGTACTCGAACAGTCCGTAATGAGTTCGGAATGCTGTCTTATGTATGTCGCGCTCCTTGACTCGAACTTGATGATAGCCTTTATACAGGTCCAGCGTGGTGAAATAGTGAGCCCCATATAGTGAGTCGAGTAACTCATCAATCCGGGGTAACGGTGTTCGGTCTTTCCTCGTGAGGTCGTTGAGTTTCCGGTAGTCTACGCACATACGCATGGTACCATCCTTCTTGCGTACAAATAAAATCGGGGCACCGTACGGAGATTTAGACGGACGAATTCAGCCTTTTGCGAGTAAGTCTTGCAACTGTACTTGAACCTCCCGGAGTTCTGCTGGTGACATACGGTACGTTCGCTCCTTAGGTGGTTCATCGCACTACAAATTAATTTCAAAGTCGCACTCGCGAGTTGGCGGTAGACCGTCAGGCTCCTTGATAATGTCCGTAAACTCATTCAGGGAATCTCGTAACGAAGTCGTCCACTCAGGTTGTTGATCAGTGTTGATGTCGTCGACCCCGTCCTGTACCTCTCGTAGTCCAATCACGAAGAGGTCTGCTGGTTGTTGTCTAAGCAGCTTTGCCATCGCATCCGCCTCCAAGTGATGTACTGTCACAGGTACGGTGTACTCGTCGCCAGACACCATAGCTTCGCCAGTTTTACGGTCGCGAATCGTTTTAGTAGACCAATCTATATCCGGGTTGACGGCTTGTAACCAAGGTTGACCGAGGATGATGTCGAATTTATCCAGTTCTGTCGTAATTGCGTCCAGACGTATGTCTAGGGTCCCTACTGTGAGTACTTCATTCCGTAGTCGCTGGCGAGTCGTAGTTGTACTACCATCTGCCAATTTTATCCGGTATTTCTCTCCAGTAACCGTCGGGATGTGATGCTCCCGTACCCACTCAGCCTTGCAGAAATTTTCCGAAGCGCCAGAGTCAACCAAAATACGGCATCGATGTCCGCGTAAGGTGCCTCCCAACACTAACAGACTTGTTCCAGACTGGGTTGTGGATACATGTAGCGTCGCAGGAACACTGTCTTCTAGTCGGACGTTCTTGTTCATCCACCCGTCGATCGGTTTCCCAAAAGTCTCGTAACGAAGAGGGAACTGTTGTTCTCCACAGACTAGATAACCCGTACGCCGTGCCGAAATTAATTCCTTCCAGGTAGCCCATACTGCCCGAGAAGTTGACGTAGCGTCCGGTATCGATCCGGGTCGAACGCGAGCGATATACACGTAGCGCTTATTCTGTCCGGAAGACTCCGTCCCTAAAAGGCGTAAATTTGTTTCGCTCACCTTTAATCCAGTTGTCTCCGTAAGAGCTCGCACTGCTGTGTATTCCGGGGTCGCGTCTTCAATCTCCTGTTTGCCACCAGGAAACCAGACCATGCCAGTGTCCTCTTTCGCTAGTAACACTCGTCGGCCATCGGTAACAAGAGTCGTCGAGTGAGTCCAGTAGGTCTTCGGGGGATTCTGTAGGTTCTGAGGCAGAAATCGAACTCGATCGGTGTCGTCGACGTAGACTTGCGTCGTCCATCTTGTCGGTCCAACATCTTGCCTTCTTCCTTCTATTCCATCGTTCGTGGGGCAGGTAAACACATGTTCTTTCGCCGCCCGCTCGTCGACAAGTCGGAAATTTCGCAGCAGCTTGAACCATGGTTTTGCCCTCCATTTTGGAACCACTATAACCGCTCTCAGATGGGGATGAAGCAGTTTACTCCGCAAATAATGGCCCAAAAAATCTTCTAATTCATTAAATGGCGCATTTAGCCAAATTCTCCGGTACTTCTGTAAATCTCTCTCCTGAAATGGGCGCGCCGGACAGCAAAAATCCTCCGCCACTTGAGAATTAAGGCCGTCATTATCGCTAGCTCCATCTAAGTCGAAAGGTCCGTAGGTCTGAGAGTACTTCAGGAAATACTCCCTATTCATCATCCAGTCGCTAAAGTCCTTGCTCCTAAAGACTGGCCTCAATGTCGTTTGAGATAACGGGTCTCGTACTTCTTCTGTTCTGGTCTCTTCCTGAGTCGCTGTAGGAGACGAAACCTCATCCTGCAGCTTGCCGCGAGCTGCCGACTCAGGTCTCACTTTCCCGGCCGGGATTTCTTCGTTCTGTCATTCTTCTTGTTCTTTCTGTCTGGGCAGTCGATAGCGATGTGTCCCTTCTTGTGGCAAATGAAGCACTTGCCCTCCTTCTTAAATCTGTCGACCTCCTCTTGAGTGAGGCGTCTAATCTCGTACAGCTCCCGCGGCTTTTCTTCGGTCGCGCCATGCGAATCTTCCTCCAACTCACTGTCGATCTCCTCCGATGCCTCTGAAAAGTCGCTGTCTTCTTCGATGGCGTTCAGTCGGCCTGTCGAGCGTTGGGTCGTCTCAATCTTGGTCTCCGCTGCCTCCGCTCGCAGAGCTGCTTGAATCGCCTCGTGTAGGGTCTTAGGGTTTTTCAGGGCAACTTCCTTATGAATCGAGGGTCTCAAACCGCGCTGGAAATCATGTACGTTATCTTCTTCGTGACGGTGAGGAAGCTCCAATAATTGTTCTCGAAAATAGTTCGCGTACTTCAGGACCGTGGTTTTCTGTCTCGCTTTGTCCAAATTCAATCTCGCTTGTTCCGCCGGTGTTCTTCCGCAGAATTCCTGAATTAAGGATTTCTCCATCTCAGAAACTCCGGAAAATCCCCCACCGACTTCATCTCCAGTCTGCGCAACTTGGGAGTACCACCACTTCGATAGTGGTCCTTCCAGAAAGCCAGATACCCAGTACACTCCTCTTTGCTCTTCAGGGTTAACGCTGTGATACCGTAGATACCCTCGTGCATGTCGGAACCAGTTTCTCAGCTCGTCGATGTTAGTCGTAGCGATGCTCTCGATCTTGGCTGGTTTGACATCGTTCGGCATCATGCTTGGCATCTCTCGCGTCCTCTCCGATCTCAATTGTTCTCCTCGAAGAAAATTCTCCGTTTCTCGGCTTCTGTTCACTCGTCCTTCAAAATGTCTGCAACCGTTGTCGACGTGGTCACGCAGTTGAGATAGCTCAGTCGAAAAAGTGTCAACTCGGTTACTTAGTCGTTGTAGCATCTCGGTGACGTGTACCGACATAGGCTCCATCGTGGGACTCGATCCTTCTCGCACTGTCTGTCTTCTACCATCTGTCGACGTCGGCTGTGTCGGCCCAGAAGGCGCCCCCTCTGGTCGACCATCAACTTCCTCTGGTAGTCTCTCTCCTGCTCGGTTAGACATCTTCGTCTCGTCTAGCTGTTCTGAGGCTCCGAAACCACGTGTGAGGTGCTACTTTGGTTAGGCTAAGTTGGCAACCTTAGACTAATAGTAGAACCTAATCTCTGGATCTAATTATACAGCGTAGAGAGAATTAGTAAGATTGTCTTAGGAACAGGGTTTCTTACAATCTGGGTGTGGCGTGATTCTATTCTGTACCGGTCTCTCACCTCTACCAGTAAGTCCCCGTCTTAAATATCCACACCTCAGGTGTTCTAGAAACAGCCTTAGAACCTGTAGCTTGTGCTGTCTGCTAACTAAACCAAACTATTACTAGTGATACAGGTTAACTGAGGTTACCTGTACCGTCTATCTAACCTTATCGCACAAGCTCTTAGAACTATCTAGAAAAGAACTATCTAGAAGAGATACTGCTAGTAACTCTGTACTGTCGAGGGAAAATACGGCGATACAGTTGTACTGCCGTGATGACAATAAAAGAGTCACTGAATATCGCTAAGATACAGGTACTATTTAGAGGAAATAAATAATGTCAGATACTAGCACTTAGCTAAATGGCTAGGATATGACAGTCGTACCCCGCTTGAGATTTCCGGTCGTTGAGGAAGCGGGCCGTGTCGTCCGTTAGCGTCCACAGACGAGGTTCGTCGATGTCGCGCGGGGGTCGCTCCAAACCGGCCGGAATGATTTTACCGTAGGAGGCAAAATCGACGAACTCGGGCTCGTGGAGCTCGGGGTCGTCGTTCAGCAGGTCGATAGGTTGCTCAGGGGCTGCCTTACCACCCTCAGTCGCAATGGTCGCGTCAGGGGGAATGGACTGCTGTTGATTCGGAAGCACGGCTGGGCCTGTTAAACGTTCGAGCTGGGCTAGTAAGGCGGTGTTAGACGCCTGAATTTGCTCAGCTAATCGGAGTTCGAGGGCCGAAACCGCGCTTTGAATCTGTTCGGAAGTACGTTGTTCGATTACATAGGGGAGAGGGTCGACTCCGTGGGCGGAGGACGACGGCTCAGGCTGCATGATATTAGACGGCGACTTGGAACGGGGGGAAGTGTCTCGTGACGCTCGAGTGCGCATGAGGCGATGTAAAACTGACACCCTACTCGACTACGAGAGTCGAGACTGCAATTGCGCGAGCCAAATGGGCGAGCGCAAAGCAGAGAGTGCCAGTGCTCGGAGGTTGCACCGGCTTAAGGGGCTGCCGCTAGCTAGTGCTGTTGGGGGCAGGGCATGGGGCGTTGCGCTAGGCGTTTCCTCAGTCCTCGAGGGTTACCTCGAGGACTGGGTGAGACGCGCCGCTTTTACAGTAACGCTTTTCCGTTCAGGTTTGAGTTCTGTCACATATGTAAGTAAGTTTTGCAAACCTCTAGATTTCAAACAATCTGACTAGATATCTTATTGTGGACGTGCGTCGCGAGTTCATACAACGCCTTTCTATGGTTCTTTATTATGGCACGCTGGGGTGCAATAATCATTATGCCTTGCAAGAGGGTGGTGCAACTTCTGTTGCCTCGCTCACTCAATATGTTCCGAGGGCTTAGGCTTCGGTGTATGTTTTCTTTTCTTCTTTGCTTGTGGTTTGTACTACTTTTTTTGTAATTAGAATATGATTACGACTAATGCAGAAAGAGTGCGCGAAAACGTAATTTTGTAATGTAGCATACTGTTATTACTAGAAAAAGTGAAAAGTGACTTATCTCCTCCCTCCATTGCGCTCGCTAATCAAGTAATAACCCATTCTAGCTTGCCTTCAATCTTGAAGCGTCACACGACCCTCGGAAGCTCGTCAAATGAGACGTGTTGGAAAGGCGTGATCCGGCGCGTCTTGACGCTTGTTAATCTCACTAGAAAGCACACGAGTATTGCACTCGTGACTTGAGCTAATTACAATAGCTATGCAACAGCGGGTGAACACTTAGGGTCGTCGTCATATACAGAGCGCCGACCACGCGTGCCGCGTGGTCAGTTTTTATACGAATATAGGCAGAGATAGTACGCATGTTGAGAGCTCGCATGATAAGACGATACTGCTCTTTTGTGGTAGTTGCCGTGTACGTCAAGGCTGAATTCATATTGGCGCCATGTTTTCTTTCTTCTCACATCTACCCCGTACATTGTTTAGCTATGTTTTATATGGTAGGTACCTGCTTCGGACCCCGGCATGAAGAACGTGTGACGTGAAGAAATCCCGGCCGGAGACTTTCAACGATTCCTGAGTCTGCCCCAAGGATCCTCTACCAATCAAGAGCTTCAGTGATGAGGTTTCATCATCCTACAAAAGCCAATGTTTACTCAGGAAGAGACCAGAACAGAAGAAGTACGAGACCCGTTATCTCAAACGACATTGAGGCCAGTCTTTAGGAGCAAGGACTTTAGCGACTGGATGATGAATAGGGAGTATTTCCTGAAGTACTCTCAGACCTACGGACCTTTCGACTTAGATGGAGCTAGCGATAATGACGGCCTTAATCTCAAGTGGCGGAGGATTTTTGCTGTCCGGCGCGCCCATTTCAGGAGAGAGATTTACAGAAGTACCGGAGAATTTGGCTAAATGCGCCATTTAATGAATTAGAAGATTTTTTGGGCCATTATTTGCGGAGTAAACTGCTTCATCCCCATCTGAGAGCGGTTATAGTGGTTCCAAAATGGAGGGCAAAACCATGGTTCAAGCTGCTGCGAAATTTCCGACTTGTCGACGAGCGGGCGGCGAAAGAACATGTGTTTACCTGCCCCACGAACGATGGAATAGAAGGAAGAAGGCAAGATGTTGGACCGACAAGATGGACGACGCAAGTCTACGTCGACGACACCGATCGAGTTCGATTTCTGCCTCAGAACCTACAGAATCCCCCGAAGACCTACTGGACTCACTCGACGACTCTTGTTACCGATGGCCGACGAGTGTTACTAGCGAAAGAGGACACTGGCATGGTCTGGTTTCCTGGTGGCAAACAGGAGATTGAAGACGCGACCCCGGAATACACAGCAGTGCGAGCTCTTACGGAGACAACTGGATTAAAGGTGAGCGAAACAAATTTACGCCTTTTAGGGACGGAGTTCTTCCGGACAGAATAAGCGCTACGTGTATATCGCTCGCGTTCGACCCGGATCGATACCGGACGCTACGTCAACTTCTCGGGCAGTATGGGCTACCTGGAAGGAATTAATTTCGGCACGGCGTACGGGTTATCTAGTCTGTGGAGAACAACAGTTCCCTCTTCGTTACGAGACTTTTGGGAAACCGATCGACGGGTGGATGAACAAGAACGTCCGACTAGAAGACAGTGTTCCTGCGACGCTACATGTATCCACAACCCAGTCTGGAACAAGTCTGTTAGTGTTGGGAGGCACCTTACGCGGACATCGATGCCGTATTTTGGTTGACTCTGGCGCTTCGGAAAATTTCTGCAAGCTGAGTGGGTACGGGAGCATCACATCCCGACGGTTACTGGAGAGAAATACCGGATAAAATTGGCAGATGGTAGTACAACTACGACTCGCCAGCGACTACGGAATGAAGTACTCACAGTAGGGACCCTAGACATACGTCTGGACGCAATTACGACAGAACTGGATAAATTCGACATCATCCTCGGTCAACCTTGGTTACAAGCCGTCAACCCGGATATAGATTGGTCTACTAAAACGATTCGCGACCGTAAAACTGGCGAAGCTATGGTGTCTGGCGACGAGTACACCGTACCTGTGACAGTACATCACTTGGAGGCGGATGCGATGGCAAAGCTGCTTAGACAACAACCAGCAGACCTCTTCGTGATTGGACTACGAGAGGTACAGGACGGGGTCGACGACATCAACACTGATCAACAACCTGAGTGGACGACTTCGTTACGAGATTCCCTGAATGAGTTTACGGACATTATCAAGGAGCCTGACGGTCTACCGCCAACTCGCGAGTGCGACTTTGAAATTAATTTGTAGTGCGATGAACCACCTAAGGAGCGAACGTACCGTATGTCACCAGCAGAACTCCGGGAGGTTCAAGTACAGTTGCAAGACTTACTCGCAAAAGGCTGAATTCGTCCGTCTAAATCTCCGTACGGTGCCCGATTTTATTTGTACGCAAGAAGGATGGTACCATGCGTATGTGCGTAGACTACCGGAAACTCAACGACCTCACGAGGAAAGACCGAACACCGTTACCCCGGATTGATGAGTTACTCGACTCACTATATGGGGCTCACTATTTCACCACGCTGGACCTGTATAAAGGCTATCATCAAGTTCGAGTCAAGGAGCGCGACATACATAAGACAGCATTCCGAACTCATTACGGACTGTTCGAGTACTGCGTTCTACCCTTTGGACTTTGTAACGCCCCAGCTGGATTCCAAGCGATGATGAATCGAGTTTTGGCCCCGTATCTTGGCAAGTTCTGCGTGGTATATTTGGACGACGTGTTGATCTACAGTAAGACGGCCGACGAACACCTCGAGCATATTCGACTCGTGTTACGAGAGTTGCAGCGACACCAGTTGCATATCAAACTCTCTAAGTGTTACTTCGGACGATCGAGCGTCAATTTTCTTGGGCATGTGGTGGAAGCTGGACAGATCCGAATGGACCCCGACAAGGTTGAGGCAGTACAAAATTGGCCCCGACCGAAATCTGTGACTGAAGTACGTGGATTTCTGGGACTTGCTGGATATTACCGGAGGTTTATCAACCAATTCGCAACCCTAGCAACCCCATTAACGGACCTGACCAAGAAGACACCGGAATTTCGCTGGACTCCTCAAGCCGAGTCAGCATTCGAGCAAATTAAAGACGCGATGGTACGTGCACCAGTACTGGTAATTCCTGACACTTCTCCTAATGCAAGGTACACACTGTACACAGATGCTTCTGGATTTGCAGTAGGAGCTGTGCTATTACAAGACCAAGGTATTGGATTACAACCTGTTGCGTACCATGCTCGAAAGATGAACAAGCATGAGGTACACTATCCTGTCCACGAACAAGAGCTACTGGCAGTTCGAGACGCTCTACTGAAGTTCCGTTGCTACTTAGATGGCGCGGCGGGATTTACAGTAATTACGGACCACGACACGTTGCGACACTTCTTTCGGCAGCGCGATTTGTCTACTCGACAGGTGCGATGGCTTCAAGTTTTAGCACCTTACCAGCGACAGATGGACATCGTATACAAGAAGGGAGCAGTCAACCAGGCAGACGCTCTGTCTCGCCGACCTGACCTGAAGGACTCATTACAGAAGCTGCAACTGTTACGCGATTGGACCAACGACGAAGCAGAATGCGAGTTACACGCACAGATTTTTTCCTGGAATCCCGGTTACATCCTGACTCTGGACTTCATGCGGAAATCAAAAGTGCTTATGATTCGGACAAATATCTGCTTACCCGGAAATCTCTGCCTACCTGGCTGGTACGTCAATCTAATGGACTCTTGTACGCCTACGGGACAAGACTGTATGTTCCGAACGTCTCTACATTGCGATCAAGAGTACTGTACGAACTACACGACGCACCGACCGCGGGATACCCTGGTATTATTCGACTATTGGCAGCAGTAACCCGGACGTTTTGGTGGCCTAACATGAAGCGGACAGTACAACACTATGTACGCAGCTGTGTTACCTGTCAACGCAACAAGGCAGCGCGACACAAGCCTTATGGACTCCTTCAATCGCATGAGGTACCGACCAGGCCCTTTGAGCATGTATCGCTTGACCTGATTACGGACCTTCCTGAGTGCGATGGTATGATGATGTGGTGGTATTCGTTTGTATGCTTACGAAACGGACGATTGTCGAGCCAATTACGAAAACGATTACAACGGAACAATTAGCAAAAGTTATGCACCGCGTTGTTTTTCGGCATTTTGGCTTACCACGGAAATTAATATCCGATCGAGATTCCCCGGTTTATGAGCGACTTCTGCAAACCCTATTT
>JAPMLY010003589.1:0-18690 GCA_026401115.1 Tetraselmis chui | reverse complement strand
CGTGCCAAATACACCCCCTCGCCAATGCCATCCGCTAGCACTAGCCAGGTACCGCAGTCGACATCCTCCTCATCGCCATGAGCCGCACGGGTACACGGCACTCATCCACCATCACAAGTCTCACCTCTCTCCTCACCCTCATCCGCAATGACCCCCCTGACAAACTCATCTCAAAAGCACACCTTGATACATCACGCATCATTGCACAACCCCACACGCACATTGTCCAATGGCTGCATGATCTCCTTCTCATCTACCGCATCAAATCCCGCACAACCACTCGCCGAGCCTCCACGTACTACACCTACGCACGCCCCTGACTGCACGCCGCCACAACCCCGCATCGTGGACTCCCCGGGGAGGAGTAAAACCCCCGAGCACCCTTTGCAGAGGTTGGATTTATGTGGTTAACGGTCTTGCCATTGCTTGTAAGTTTCTTGTATGGCATTGTTTGGAGGGCCCAGAGACATCAACCGGCGCATACGGTACTTGTTGCAAACCGGCGCATACGGTACATGTTGTATACAATTTCAATTTCATGCTTTTCCATCGGAAGGACGTACCACGTGGCTACGTCGCTAATGAAATTTAGCGAAGGTATTACTGCGTATTGTATTACCGCCATTACATCCCGGTACGTACATGTACGCACACTTAATCTAACTAGCTAGATGACGAGTCGGTCTCATTTCCCGAGACATGCAAGCAGCGTCGCTAGTCCGTTCAGACCGTTACGAGAGCCCTAGCACATGGCACAAGGACCAAGCGAGTGCAGGTGCAAGCTAGCTAGGCTAGAGCTATTTAAGCCATGTGCAATAGTAGGAGGTGACAAAACCTTTTTAACAATTCCTTTGTTCAATTACATTATATTGTTAGGCACTAACTGTCAAACCTATTTTACACAACACATTTACCGGTAGTGTACAACGGGCATTTTGATATTGTACATGCGTTGGACACGCGTATGATATCAACGTCAAAACGCGCCACTCACGCACTTGTATTACCCGCGCCTACCCGTTGTGGCTGAGACTTTCATACTCGCTACATTGCCGTTTCCACTAAAACTCATAGCAAGTGCTACGAAGACCATAACCATGCTGCAAACGTGATTAGGCGGTGAGTGGTCCTATATTTTCTTCGTGCGGCTTGTACGCCACGGCGGGCAGGCGCTGTCGGTATCCACTCACCTACTCACTCGCCTCCGCCGTAAACCACACGCCGACAACAATATTCGCGATGTTATGTTCGTTTTTTTGCTAGTGAAGCTCCTTGAGACCAAACGCATGCAAGCATGTGGGGGTTTTGTGAGTTTGGGCGTCTGTATGAAGCTACACGTTCGTTTTTTAGGGTACCTCTTCTATGCATGTTGCCGGAGAGTGCAATGGCGGCACAAAATCAGCGAAATCGCACCATAGACGGCCAGTGCTTGGAGTGCCTCGTGAACGAGTTTGAAGAGGAGTTCTCGCCGAACCGGCCCGGTTTCGAGACAGCGCATGTACCACATGCCTAGGCCCTTTGCTCACTCCCGTGGTTGTCGTGGATCGTCAGACGTGGGAGGCTTTGTTCCATGTAGCGACCTTCGTCGAGCTCGGCCGCGACTTCAAAATTTCCAACGCATCCGAGCTTGTGAAGGTGGTCGGCCTCCTTCCTGACCTACTGGGTAGTTGTATGAGGGACGTGGCCATATACGACACGGGAGGGAAAATCATCAACCACTTTTTGGGACCGCGAGTTTCGCTCCGTGCAGCTCTGCGACCGTTGTAGCTACGAGGAGGACGTCGACTGCACGGTTCGCGGGTGGGTTTTTCATACTTGGCAAGCGATGGAGCTACTGCGGGAATGCACCTCACGCGACAATCATGTGCGGACGTGGCGTACGGCAACATCCGGAGAATGAATGACACCCTGAATACTGTCGTACCGCCGGGCACGGTGACTCAGACGACAAGACATCAACCCAACGGTGTCGTTACGTCGGAGCCTACCGTGGTAGTAGTCATTGTAGTTCCTCCAAACACATGTCGACCCAAGTTGACAGCAACTCACCCCCTCTTGACGGCCCCGAGGATGCCGATTTGACAAGGTACCCCCACCCCCCCTGTGGGATTGTAACCAGCGCGAGTACGCGCAGTTCAAGTTCATGCAGTCTATTACGGACAGATTTATAACAATAAGCTACAGCTGCCGCATTTTCAGCACTTACAGCAGCGGGCAGCTAGCTGGAAGTTTCCTGAGCCCACATTAAGTAGAGGATGGCGGAAAATAAAGCACATACCATTCTTTCCATTGACAGCAAACCCCTATCAAGACCCGCGTTTGACGAAGGCTAAAGCTGGCTTCGTAGCATATGCTTACCACCTGCGAGTGGTAAGAGCTAGGGAAGATGCGGATGCTAGGAGAGCGGCACGAGAGAAGGAGTTGCAGTATGAGGACGAATACCTGCATAAGAGGAACGAGCGGGTGCGGATAATGGTCGTGCCTTAAGGGCGGGAGCGCCTTAAACAGAATATGCAATACTCGCCCACCCGGGACCCGTGTTCAACGGCCAAGACAAAGCGGAGGGTGTAAGACATGCCATGGAGTCGTCCAAGGTGCCGGCCCCAGCAAGGTCATTTTATCAATATGATGCATGCATGGATCACAGACTTTTTCGTGCCATTTGGTGCAGCATCATCCACCAAGCGTCGCCGGCAGTAGGCAATAATGCCATGTAAATATTTGTGTGACATTATTTTCACTCGCCCCTTGCCCTTTTCACTGCACGGGACTCATTAGTGTTGTGTGCGGGGTAGTTGGTCTTGAGCTTGTTTTGGGTCTGCTCGAAGACCTCCGTCTTGGCCTTTGATACATGCCCGGTGCGTGTGACTTGCTTGCCGGTGTGCCGCACCCGTTGCATGCGTTATGACTGGACTCGCATCTTCATCGGCATGTGCATTCGGGTGAGCACAACCTCAGACACATTACACCTCCTTGCTGAGCGCTTCCGAGCAAAAACATTTAGTCATTTGGTGCATTGCCTCGGCGCTTTGGCTGCAACATTTCATCAAGCCACCACATTCTCTCGAAAGATCGCCAATGTGACACGCCATAATGTGCATGTAAACAATCACATGAGTGTCAGTGTCCACCTCCAAATAAATGCAGCCATAAACACATCACCTAGGTTGTCGAGCTCGAACGCATGTGCTACCTCAGCCACAGAGTCGTTGTCGTCGCATCCTATGGTAACAACGTCATTGAAGAGGAAGAACGCCTCCCAAAGTCCAAGTGCCTATGCGTAGACACCCCCATCGATCTCGCCATTGCCATTGTCTTTGATGGCGATCTCCATGATAGTCTCAAAATTGTCAAGAAGGAGCCGGCATGTCGTCGATCCCGGCCAGCTCTCCGCAGAAACGTTAACGAACGACACCTTTATATGTTTGGAGATAAATATCGCCCTTTATGGTCAAAGACACATTATCGTAGCACCACTGCCCAACCTCCTTCAATTGCTCTTCGTGACATTTCTCTTGCACGGTAGGCAGAAAAATCTGCGGCACCACCCTCAGTAGGTTGTGCAAGATGTCGGCGATGTAGAACATGCCATTGGGCATGGGCATGAAAGGTAGCCGGCCTCTGCACTAGACGAAGTGTTGCTGTTGCAGCTATTGGCATTTGGACTTGCTCATGCCCTCCGTAGATGGCGTCTCACTGGTCGCAGTGATGGTGCAAGCACAACCTCTCATATAACACAGCCGATCAGCAAATCACACACACACACACACACACACACACACACACACACACGCGCGCGCGCGCGCGCGCGCCATGCAATTCGCAATCGAATGCCATAGAAACACATCGGGAGCAGAGCAAATATAGTCACAATCTAATACTACGTGTGCCATTTGTGCAATTTCAAGAACCGTTCGCTTAGGCAGTCCACCAAAACCACCCCAAGCTGGCTTGGTCCTGAATAGGTGTTCCTTCCTTGCCTTGCAGTAGATGCACGGGTACTTTGATGAGCATCCACACAGCCCCATCCATCTGTTAAGAAGGTCTGCGCCCATGCATGATTGCACAACGTGGTGCCTCCCGTCCACAATAATGCCCTCAGCTTCCAAGTTCCGTATCACCTCTAGAATTTTCGGGCAGCTCCGCATGATGTCCTCGCAGCAATCATCACGGAGGTAGCAGGAGCAAGGCAGGTTGTTCTCCACGGAGTTGACGAGGAAGCCCTCCTTACCCTTTACACCTAGCACTGATATGTCATCATACACAATCTGTGAACATAGTTGGTGACGTGAAATGCAACTTTAGTATAGGGCAATAATTTATATGCGTCCATGCGTACCATCATTCCACAAAGCATCACATCTTCAGTACCACCACCGTCTCATTTGTTCTGGTGGCATTAAAGATGCCGGAAGCATTAACAATCACTTGCAACCGCAAAGCCTCCCCATGCTGAATCAGTCCTTCCATCAGCAATCCCCGTGAATGTTGCTGCAACACTAGTGATGCATTTGGTATTGTGGACACCATGTCTACGGATGACTGCAACCCCACGGCACTCAACTCTTCCGCTTGCCTGTCTAGCTAGCATTGTAGCTACGGCTGGCCACTTGTACATTGAAGCCCTTCTAGGCAACACCAATCTCACCATGTCCTCCATGTCCGCATCCCACATGTGTGTCATGAGGTTTATCAGTCGTTGATATGCATCTCGTGACAGCCTCATGTCGGTGTAAACCTGCAGCCCATTTTGCTCCACAGCTCCCTTATTGCATGCATTGCACGTTCCTCTGCCGCTTTGAGGACATGCTTTAAGTGCTTGGATTGTAATGTACCACTTAGGAGCTCCGGGTAGTTCGCTAGCAAGGCAGCCAATATAAACCGGGGTGTGCGTGCTGCTCGAACTTCAGCAAGCTGCCCATCGAGGTCCTCCTCCTCACGCAGCTCGGCGCGTCCGTGCTCTCCCCCTGCCATCGTCGGCTTCCTCCTCGCTATCCCCAAACACACGCTGCCAACTGTCATCAGTGTCGACAACCTGAGTCAGCCACTACTCCAGCTCATCAGCTTTACGTTTTAAATACCTTCGCATTGTCGCGCGAGTGGCTGCATGTCGGAGGTAGTACGACAACCCGCTGGGTCTTCCTCGTTGGTACAACCTGCGATGCGGCAGTTCCTCGGCGTCGTCGCCGCTGTTGTCCTCCACGTCGCAGCGACCACCACCGGTGGAGTCAAGCTCTTCCGTTGCGCCCTCACAATCAGCCTCAAATATCGCCTTTATTTTCCCTTTCAGCCGTGACACTTCCTTCTCAACCTTTCGACGCTTGATTTCTGCCCCGACGCGCAGTACACCCACCGCCGATTGTTGCGACCGCATGTCTTTCTCTACGTCCTTTTGGTTGTCGACCATCACCCGCAAGTATTTCTCCGCCTCCTCCGCACTGGCTACCTTTTTGCGGAGCTTGCTGACTTGCGACTGCAGATTTTGTACGGCTGTTGTTTCACGGATTCTCGCGCGGATATGGTCAACGCAGGATGAGTTAGTAATGGCGCCGCTCATGCGTGCTACTGCTCGCCCGCCGCGCTCTCGCCGCCCTACTCTAGCGCGCGGGTTACTCGCAATTGACACTTTTTCATCCGACGCGAGCTCCCTCGCCGCCCGTATGTCTGCCGCTCGCTGCTTTTTAGACTTAGAGCCGCATGCCTTACTCGCTTTCGTTGTGCTTGTGAGAAATGTTGTGTCACCAGTAACGCGGCATGCTGATAAATATTATTAAAATGGCGACACCCATCGCGCATATCAAGCATCACCCGCGACAAGTATAGCTACAACGAGGGCGAATATGTCTCTCACGGCTTGTGCACAATCCTAAGTATGCGTTGTGGAGTTTGTGGGGCGTTCGGAGGTGACAAATAATACAGCTTTCGGTGTGTTGCAATGGACGCGTTCGTTAAATGTCAAAAAAACCCCAAAAGTTTGTTGTGTTCACCTCTCTCTCCATTTGCACTTCCGTTTGCGGAAGCAACAGCAAGAAAGAACAGACTTGTGTATGCAATTAGCATTCAAAACTGTCACATCTCTCTTTCTTTATCTCCCTTCTTCTCCCCTCCCCCGTCTCTCCCCGTGCCCTCACTCCCTCTCCCTCCTCCTTTCTCTGTCTTCCCTTCTTTCCATTCCTCTTTTCCCCTTTCCCTCTCCCCTTCTATACCCCCCTCCCCATGTCCCTCCCACCCCCTCTTCCTTCACTCTCCCCTCCCTTGTCTCTCCCCCCCCCTTACTTCCTTCTTTCCTTTCTCTCTTCCTCTCCCTTCTATCTCGCCCCTTCCCACCTGTGGCGGTTAGCCTCGTCAAGCTAAACGCTAGCACAAATCAGTTCTAGTCTGTCTAGTTCTGTCGTTGCAAGATGGCAAAATGATGTTGTCGAGAGACGATGGTGAAAGATGTCTCACTGCTGTACTTAAGCAGTATATGTTGTAAGTGAACAAAGGAATTGTTAAATGGTTCTGTCACCTCCCTCTACTGCACTGGGCTTAAATAGGTTTCTGCCCAGATTGCTTACGCCTGCAAGCTACGCTTACGTGTCAGGCGTTAAGGCTGTCTAACCGTCGTCATCTGTCATGAGACGCGGCCTGCGCTAGCATTGGGTTTCACGACGCGGCTCCTTCTGCATCGAAGAACTCGCTTAGGCGCGTCATCTGGCTGGTTAGATTAATTATGCGTATCTGTACGTACCAAGAGGTACTGGTCGTACTGTAGCATCAGCACCCTTATGAATATTGCAGTAGCGACGAACCCACGTTTGTACGTCCGTCCTATGGAAAAGCACGAATTAGCGTTTGTAACGAGTACATGTACAATGTCCTGCAATGTATTGTTGCATGAGTGTACTCGTCACACTCGTACCCTCCCCCTCTTGACAGATCTTGAGGCCGCCGCGAGGCAGACCTCCGTGGTTCTTAGCTCCTTTACTGAAGCAGTTACTGGGACTCTAGAATGCGCGCTGGGTGAGCGTGCATGAAGTCGATGTACGCCTGAGTCTTGGCAAACTTGTGCCATTAGGGCGTCTCCAAGAAGTCTTGTAACGCCATCGTCCGGTGCACCTCGTTCAACCGGTGCCAGACAGGTGGAATGCCGTCATCACTGAAGTGCGTCATGAAGAGCAGATATTTGCCTCGTCGCCCAGGTAGCGACTTGATGCACACAACAGAGATGTGCGAGACATCAAACTCCTCGTCGTCTCCTTCAAGAACAGTGAGCGGGACAGCTGGTCGTAGTGGAGCGGTAGAGGAGGGTCGCAAGTTGTTAGCATGGAGCACATGATGTAAGCGTACTGTAGGTGGAAGTTTCAACCTGTAACTGTGTTTCCCAATCAGCTCCTCCACTGAAAAAGGGCCAAGCTGTCAGTCTCTGAGTTTTCGGTTCGGTTGTCCTCGCAAAAAAAGGTTTGCTGTGACGACTCACACCTTGTCTCCCTTATCGAAGTGTGGCGCTATAGACGGTTCCGTGCGTGCTTGCATCTCGTCCTTAGGTAGCTGTAACACTGAGCGTACAAGGGTGTGTACTTCTTGTAACAATCTCAACCGTTATGTTGCGTCTTGCGAAATTGGAATTGATGGTCGCATGCTGAACAGCAGGTCAGGAGGCTCCTCAGGAGAGAACCCAAAGTTAGCCTCGAACGGTGTGTGCTCAATTCCGAGTGCACGCGAAGCGATGTACGCAAATTCCACTTGCGGTAGTAGCGTTGTCCAATCAGAGCCATCATAGCAACATAAGCAACGAAGAAGCTGTTGAAAAGTGTTGTTCACTCGCTCTGTCAGGCCGTCGGTTTCTGGATGTCGACTGGAAGACATGTTCAGACGCGTTCCGAGGCGTCTCCAAAGTGTCTGCTTGAAGGCACTGACGAATTTTGGATCGCGGTCGCTAATCAACACACGGGGCAGTCCATGTAAACGGTAGACTCCCTGTAAAAACAAAGTTTCAGTTGCTTCGGCAGTAATCGACTCTGTACATGGCAGAAAATGGGCCATTCGAGTTAGATGGTCTACTACAATCAGCACACTATTAAAGCCATTGCTCTCAGGCAAGTGTGTCAAATAGTCAAGACCAACTGTATGCCACGGTCTGGGTGGAACAGGTAATGGGTAAAGAGTCGCAGCCATCTGCGGTCGAATCTTTGCTCGTCGGCACACGACGCAGCGTTCACAGAAATCTTTCACATCTTGGCGACTTCGTTTCCACAAGAATCTGTCAAATGCTTTAGCAAGAGTGCTAGCAACTCCTTTGTGACCAGCTGACGAACTTTCGTGCAGCTCTGTGATCAATCTCAGTCGGAGCTCAGAAATCTGTGGTATACAGAGGCGATCGAGGCGCCAAAAGTATCCGTCTCTGGCTTCAATCCGGCTGTCTTTCGTCCACTCACCCTCGTCCCCATAAAACGAGTCTTGGGAGTACCCCTCGCGAATGAGATCAGCGAACTCAATATTTAGCTGCAACGCGTTAACAGTCAGTAAGTTTAACTGCGCGTCTTCAAACAACAGGTGGGACTTCCGTCGTAATTCTCGATCTGACGGAACCTCGTCATCTCAAAATAATGGAACTGTGGCATGAGGTACGAAGTTTGGACGCCGGCTTAACGGGTCAACTTCGTTCAGAGCTCCCTTGCGATATGCAAGTGTCATCGAGCCCACAAACGGTTGCAAATCCCGCATGTAACTTGCTTGCCGCTTGTTCAACCTGTTGTTTGGTTGCCTGAGCAGATGTCGCAGTGTGTCGTGGACTGTTACGACAAGGAGCTTAGAGCATCCTTCAAGATAGCACCTCCAATGCTTGACAGCTTCGCATACGGCCAAAGCTTCTAAGTCGTACGCAGAGTAGGTGTTACCACGCTCAGCTGAATTCAGCTTACGCGCCCACTAAGAGACTGGTTGAAGACCTCCTCCTTGGTCTTGCAACATGAATGCTGCAATCCCCACTGTTGAAGCATCTGTAGCCACGGTGAACGTCGCGTCCGAGCCGACCTCCGGAAGGATTACGCATGGCGCGGAAATGAGCCGTAACTTGAGAGTCTCAAAGGCTTCCAAATAGGAAGGCGTCAGCGTAACCTTCTGTGGCTGGGACTTCCGCAGTAAGTCCGTCAATGGAGCCGTAAGGTCGTTAAATGGTGTATAAATCTGGCGTAGACGTTGCAGAATTGTACGAAACTGCGAACCTCCTTCTTCGTCTTGGGCACTGGCCAGTCTGCAACGGCCTCGACTTTCTTTGTGGAAACCGAAATTTTACCGGCTGACACAGTATAGCCCAGGTACTCCATCTCTTGCAGTCCGAAGAAGCATTTCTTAAGGCGTAATTTCAAGCCTTCCTTCTTAAATTGCTGCAGCACGAGACGCAGGTGCTCTAGGTGCTCCTCAAGAGTTCGAATGTAAATACAGACGCCATCGAGGTAGATTGTCACGAACTTATGTAAAAAGTCGCGAAGTATGTCATTCATCATCCTCTGAAATGTAGCATGTGCATTGCACATGCCAAACGGCATGGCGACCCATTCCATTAAGCCATCAGGGGTCTGTGTTAGCACTAGCATCCCGTTGCATAGTACTTATGTACAAGGTAGCTATTTGTCATTCTAGTACTTAGTGTTATGCTATTAGCGGTACTCTATTCCCTATTAGTGGCGGTCGGCCGGCCTTGCCGGTGCCTTCGCCGGCCGCCATCTCTCTCCTCTCACTTCTCTAGTCACCACAGCCGGCCCCCTTGTGGGGCCGGCACGACCTACGTGTAACTATCCGCTCCCAACTCTAACAGGTTATGGGCCCTCCACCAAGTTACACTAGAGAAGAGCGTGTGTAAAGCGCTCGGCGCCACGCTAGTCCTACCTACTCCCACGTAAAAAAGAGTAGAGCGTGTGTAAAGCGCTCGGCGCCACGCTAGTAATTTATCGTCCCACCGACCCCACGCTTCGCCTTCGAGCTGGTTGTCCGCGACTGTCCTACCATCTCCCACGTAAAAAGGAGAAGAGCGTGTGTAAAGCGCCCGGCGCCACGTTCGCCCCACCCATCTTTCAGTCTCACCTAGCCTTTCAGTACTTTAATTAGTACTGTTATTGTTTTTTCCCGAGGCAATGCCGCAACGCTCACCTTACTTAGCGAGGAGCTTAACTTTCCCACGGCGAAAGGAGGGAGTCAACACGAGCGCCCGTCTATGTTTTTGCGTGCCTACACGCCACAAACAACCTTGTTGGTTGTGCTCCTTCCTCGCCGGTCGCTCTCATGCGTCGGCTAATTCCCCCGCGGACAGTTTTTCCCGCTACATGTCAGAATAGTACATTACGCAGTACATTTGGAACTGCTTCATATCGGCAACTCGCCGGTAGCGGCACGTTCTTGTGAGCGCATGTCGCTACACCTACCCGGCCGGAGACACACGCTACAAGCACTACACCTTCTACGAAGATGACACCTTCCTCAACGCAAGCTAGGACGACGTCAAGACCTCGGCTACCTTGAGGGGGGGTGTTAGCACTAGCATCCCGTTGCATAGTACTTATGTACAAGGTAGCTATTTGTCATTCTAGTACTTAGTGTTATGCTATTAGCGGTACTCTATTCCCTATTAGTGGCGGTCGGCCGGCCTTGCCGGTGCCTTCGCCGGCCGCCATCTCTCTCCTCTCACTTCTCTAGTCACCACAGCCGGCCCCCTTGTGGGGCCGGCACGACCTCCGTGTAACTATCCGTTCCCAACTCTAACAGCCGTTTTGTGAACGTCCTAGTCACGCACTCGAACTTGCCAGAAGCCAGAGGCGATGTCGAGGTGCGTGTAAAAATTCGCGTCCTTAAGTTCGTCCAGAGTGTCATCCACACGCGGAAGTGGGTAAGCATCTTTACGCGTAACCTCGTTAAGGCCACGGTAGTCAATGCACAGACGTAGCGAGCCATCAGCTTTCCGCACAAAAAGAATTGGCGAGCCGAACTCACTGTAGCTGGGACGGACCAAACCAGCCTCCACTGCGTCTTTGAGCTGTCGATTTAGTTAAGTGCGCTCTGCAGGTGACAATCTGTTCAGCCGTTGGCGTCGCATCGGGCCAGTTGTTTCAATGGGATGATCCCACTGTCGGCTTACAGGTGGAGAGTCGACAAGTTGCAGTAACTCCGGGAAGTCATCGAAGAGTAACGACCGGAAGTTGTCACGTTGTTTTGCAGTCAGTTCCTCTCCAGTGTGAAAGTCTGTTGGTTGTTCAGCGGCTGACGTAAGTTCAATGACGTAAAATTCAGCATGACGTCCTCTGCTGCGGCGCGTCTTGCGCATGAGTTTCTGAACTTTAGTAGACGACAACAGCAGACACTCAGGGCGTCGTTCCTCGATTGTAGTCTCCACAGTTGTGCCATCCATCAGTGTAAAAACTCTGGTTGTACCAAACTGTAAAGTGGCATGTTCGTCATCAAGCCATGGTAAACCCAGGATTAAATTAGCTGTACGTAAATCACGTAAGACGTAAAAAGTTCGGTGAAATTCGTGTCGAGCCAGCTCAAAAGTAACATCGCAGACTGTTGAAGAAGTTACTTGTTGTCCATTGGCGAGTCGAACTGGGGTCTTAGTCGCAGACTTCCGAGTCTGTAAAGCAAAGCGTCGTACGAAGTCCTATGATACAAAATCAAGCGTGGCAGCGCAGTCCACCAATCCAGAAATTTGGTGTCCACCATCAGAAGTTTTCAAAGTCAGCTCAATTCGAATTAACTGGCGAGCTTCCGTGAGGTCAGTCAGTAGGGCTGTAGCTGGCGAAGAAAATCGTCGCAGCGTAGCGATGGACTGTTCCGTGTCGTCAGGAGGTACATGTACCGAGTTGGGTTGATCAGATGCTGTAGGTGTTGTCGAGTCGTAAAATGCACAATTTGCGTCGACTAACCACAGCTGTACATGCCAAGGAGCTGGAGCAACCACCTCCTGTTGCGCTAGGTTCTCCAGTGACTGACGAGTAAAAAGTTGTGTCCGTGCTGGGAATTCTTGGTAGAGTTTCCAGTTCTTAGTCACTTGAGTAAATTTCGCCCACTTTGGTACTACAAAAACAGCCATCGCAGATGTCGGAGATGTTCGACGACAATCCTCAAAGTGCTGTGCAATCTGCTCAGCTAACTCCTAGGGTGGGTTGATGAACACCCGTTCTCGTGTCAAGTCCCTCTCAAGAATCGAGTCACTCGGCGAACAATGAGGTAAGTCACCGTGCGAGTTTAGACCTTCATCATCAGCACATCCTTCCAAAGTGAAGTTGAATCGTGCGTGCAGAGGGTCAAAAACAGTTTCCAGTCAATTGAACGTCTGGTTACATGTTTACGACTCTGTCTGTGCTTAGTCTGACGACGACGACCTGCTACTAGCGTTGCATGTGTCGCAACTGTAGTCGATGGAGATACCGAAGGTATTTCGACGACCTCTGTCGCTAACATTGTCTCACAACGAACAGTAGATGTAGCCGGCTGCTCCAGTTCGCTAGTAGAACAGCCTTGCCACCATCATTGCTTCTTTGACTGCTGTGGCTCCATCGGTGCCTTGCCCTTCCACTCCGGGCACTGAAACAGTCGGTGTCCCCTCTTGTGACACTTGAAGCAGAGTCCCTCGTCCATATGCTTCTTGCGCTCCTCAGGGGTCATGGCATCAGAGAGAGTCTTAAAGTCAACGCGGCCAGGGTTTGTAGATGGTTGACCACGGTCACCACCATTGTTGCCTCCACGACCACGTCCACGACCGCGTCCACCACCATTGCGCTTCCAAATCTTAGAGGCCCCAACAAGGGGGTCAACAAGGTTGCGCTTCTTAGTGGGTTGACCGGACGGGGTAGCTGTAAACCTCACGTTACCAAGTTCCGGGGAATCAGTCACGACATCGTTCAGGAAATTCCGGAGCTCCACTAGAGTGAGATTATAACCCCTCTGAGCTCGGTGTGACTTCGCTTGATTCTTCAACATAAAGTTGCCCAGTCCGTTAATGAAGCGTACACACTGCACATCAGCTGTCAAGTTCTGACGTGAACGACGTAAGAAGTCGTTGTACTGCTTCGTGTAGAGAGCGTAACTCATGGTGTGACTCTGCGTAAGAATTAGCAAAGCGTTAATCGCGTCATCCTGGATGTTCGGAAGAAACGTGGTCTTGCGTAACTCCGCAACAAGCATGTCATAGGTAGACGGAATAGCTGCTTGGGTTTTACGGTTCAACCACCACCCGTTTAGATGTCCTGAGAACTGAGACGTCACCCAGATAACTGAGTCGTAAGAGTCAGCCGTAATGCCTAGTGCCTCGGGGATATGTGTATGATCTGATATATCATACATCGGCCTGTATGATTACGCGTTTTCATAATCAGTACTTTTTCTGTTAAATACCGCTATGTACAGTCAGTGAATATCTAAAGTAGCGGCAGGCACGCCTAAGCTCAGTATCGTCTGCACCACCGACTTCGGCTACAGATCGAGCGACCATCCCTATCATAAGGTATGGTGCACCACGCCCGCTGAATATTGGGGGAGGGAAGGGTTCAAGATACTAGAGGTGCGGCCGTGGGGCGTATTTATTCCGTACGGACCCGCCCTATGTCACCAAAAGCTAGGAGGTCGAGTAGCATTTGGTGTTCGTAACCAATCGCTGTCGTGCCGTGCGCGGGGCGCTAATTGCAAAGTCCCACACTCAACGCACAGAAAGGAAGTACTCTGCAAGATACCCTCGTCGAGGTTGCACTTGAGGTAGCATATTCGTTTGTTGTGACCGTTTTCGGAGCGTTCAGTGTTGTTTAGGGTGTGGACGCGTTCTTCTTGGGATCTTTCGGTTCGGCCGAATAACGGTCCGGATAGTAATCACCTGTCCCGACGTTGGGTTGACACAACGTGATCCTGTAACACGTTGGAGACCAACGACTGGTATGCAATCTGAAAAGGCTCCTAAATAGTTCGGGTCGAATAGGGCCGGGTTGTTTGAATGTGAAACTTGATAAGCTCCAACAGTAGGTGACGCATATATTGTAGTCGTCGAGCACGAACATCTATTAAGCTACCTCCATCGCATCAGTAGTCACTAACGCTACCTATCCACGGATTTTCTTCGAAACAGACACACAATAATGTTGAGATGTAGCATAGGTATCGATATAGCATGGCACCTCAAAGTTAGAGATAGGGGTTGACGTAGTGCACGCCAAGGCCGCCAGGCCTCCTGAGCTTTTATAGTGGACGTAACACAACATAACTCTTATGCGCCGTTTGCACTTGCCTTTTGTCACTAATTGAAATTGAAATTGAAATTGTTTACAACATGTACCGTATGCGCCGGTTTTGCAGGTTTTACACCAAAAGCCGGATGCGTCGGCTGCTGTCTCTGGGCCCTCCCAACTATGCCATACAGGGAACTTACAAGTCAGGGCTAGACCGTTAACCACCTAATCCAACTTCTCCAAGGGTGTTCGGGGGTTTTACTCCCCCCGGGGAGGGTGCGAGTAGAGGCGAAGGTTGTGTGCAGTCAGGGTCGTGCATGGAGATAATGTGTGGATGCGTGGCGGGAGGTTGTACGGGACTTGATGCGGTATATGCGTAGGAGGTGATGCAGCCATTGGACAGTATGCGTATGGAGTTTTGCAAGGATGCGAGATGTGTCGAGGCGTGTTTTGGAGACGAGTTTATCCGGAGGGTCGGTGCGGGCGGTGAGAAGGGAGGTGAGACTCGTGATGGTGGAGGAGTGTGGTGTACCTGTGCGGCTCATGACGATGGGGAGGATATCGACCACTGTGCCTGGCCAGTGGTTTCTGATGGCGTTCGCAAGGGGTGTGTATTTGGCGCGTATGTGGTCGGCGGTGTGAGAGAGGTTATTGTCTGTGCAGTATTTCCATTCTCCTATCTGAATCTTTTTTATGGATGCGTAACGGCGGCGACCGTTGGAGTGACCAACGAATCGGGGTTCGAGGATGCGGATGAAGTCAAGTTTGTGTGCTGAGGGACGAAGCAGGGGAGGGAGAATCTCAGGGGGGAGGACGGCGGGGCATGAGATTAGGGAGTCATACGAGAGACCTTCGTCAGCAGCAACAAGGCGGGTGGGCATGTGTGTGGGGTGAGGAGGGTGGCATTCGAGTGGGGTGAGGGCGGGGGTGGGGGTATCAAACGATTTTATGGGTTTGTTACCGAAGTCTGCGGTGATGGTTTCCCAGCGTCCTCCGTTGTGGCGTTCTAGTAGGGAGAGTAGGAGTTGTAGAGCGCTGTTGTGACGGTCCTGTCTTAGACCAGACATTGAGGGGCAGTTACCGGCCATGTGGCCGTTGCTAGTGAATTGGCCACATAGGGGGCAGCGCAGGGTGGGGTTGTGAGTAAGTAGGCGGGTGTTGTGGACGCCCCACATGAATTCCTGTTTGTGTGTAAACTGTATATTTGTGAGAGTTGAGTGTTTTTTGTGGTAGGAAAAGTCGGCGCCGTCCGACGCGGCGCGGGCGAGGAGGGCTCCGTGTTTGGTTGTTTGCGAGAGAGGAGTGTGTGTGTGTATTGTGCTGTATTTGTGTGCGTCGGCTTTGAGGTTGGTGTATCTGTAGGGAGTGGGGTCCCCTAAGGTTTGTGGGATGAGGGTGTATGGCCATGTCCAGTGGCCTATCGTGACTTCTGAACCGGTGGTGTATGTAGTATCGGGTGGGTGGCCATCCGCTATTTGGTTGGCGAGGGTGTCTGCGAGGTCGTTGCCGATGGAGTGGTTGTGGGCTTTTATTTTACCGAGGTGTGTACGGATGCCTGCTTCGCATCGGGCTTTAAGGGTGTGTGTGATAGATAGGAGGGTGTCGCGGTGAATGTTATGGCGGTAAGCAGAAGGGCAGTTTAAGTAACCTTGAATAAGGCGGAGGGAGCACGCACTGTCTGTGAGGAGGTGGGTGTGGCCAAGTTGGAGGCCTATATCTATGCCAGCTAATTCAGCACGGTTTATCGTGTGTGAGGGAGGGGTAGAGGTCACCAGGATTTTGATTTTGGTGTCCGAGGCGGGGTGGGTAGCAGCTGCACCGAGGGGGGTCGAGCCGCCTTTTTTTGAGCCGTCTGTGTAGACAAAGTCCTGCCAGTTCCAAGCAGGGGTGCCTCTGGAGGGGGGGTACGTTAGATGTACGCGGTCCGGGAGGGGGTATGTGAAGGGGTGTGTTGGGTTTGGGGGGCGGTGGTATATACCGGCTGAGTGGGGTGAGTAGGCGTCAAAGAGGTGTGGAGGAGGGGGGGTGATGATAGGGTTGGGGAGGTGAGTGTCGTATATAGATTCGAGAGTGTTGTGAAGTGCTGTCATGGCTGTGGGTGATGGGAGGGCGGAGAGTGCGAGGGGGTTAGCGACGAGGTAGATGTCTACCATCCATCGTGTGCCGAATGGGGTAGGGGTGGGGTTGCCGGTGTGTTGGTCGGGGGGTAGGAATGTGTTTGCGTCGTTGGGGAGGGTGTAGAGGTGGTGGGTGTATGGGGAGTTGATGTATCTGGAGTGGCGGTAGGGCGTGTGTTCCCACCTGGGGAGGATGAGGATGGTTGCGCTGGGTGTGTGAGGGGCTGTGAGGTGTGCGCTGGTGATTGCGTGTTCCATGGCTCGTCTCATGCATTCGTGGTCGTATTCGGGGTTGGCTATGTTTGTGCCTTGCCAGGTGTGTGGGGCATTGCTACCGCTGGATGAGAAGACTATGTCTTCGGGATAGAGGGAGTGGTATGTGTGTCGGGGTTGGTGTGGGGGATGAGAATGATTTGATGGGTTTGTTACCAAACTCTCCGGTGATGGTCTCCCATCGGCCGCCGTTGTGGCGTTCCAAAAGGGACTAAGGGAGAGGAAATTGAAATTGAAATTGAAATTGTTTACAACATGTGCCGGCAAACTGGACCGACTGCTGTCTCTCGGGCCTCTCTACCAAGCCATTCAGGACTTATAAGCGAGTTTAGCCCGGGTCTCTTCGACCAGGTACACCTATCGACACACCTAGCTTCACTGTGTGTCGACGTTCCTCGGGAGTTAAAAAACTGTAAGCAACCGCAGTAATTGCCACAGTCCCCCCCGCCTAAGCAGTAACAGCGTAATAATTTTGTAATCAAGAAAAACAGATCTAAAAATAAATCCACTTGTCGAGAAATGCAAAACTAAACTGCTGCTCGACCTTCACGATGCTCGGCCCGCTCCCACCGAACCGGGGTGCCGACCGGCCGAGGCCGGTCGGCGTTCGGGAGGGACGACGGGCCAGCCTAATCTAGCTCCCGCGTGACTTCGGTCTTGCCGAAGATAGGAGGGGAAAGGCTGGCAAAAAACCCCTCCTCGCGCGGTCGCTCGTCGATCCCGCCGCCCCATCCCGTAAGCCCCGCCAAGGTCGCCGCCGCATCCGCCGACGCGACGGTCCTCCTTGTCGAGGTCCCCCGTCAGCTCCAGGGCAGGTGGGGGGGGACCGAGACACATAGACATAGAAAAAATGGGCGCTCCTGCCTCCGCACCTGAATTTTCCCCGCTCATTTCCCCGGTTTTTTCGCTGTCTGGTACCCGGGTACCTGTCAGGTAGTCCGGCCTGCGTCCGTACCCTCCCCCCCTCTGATGCGCGTCCACCTAGCAGACTTTGTTGAAACAGGGGCCTCCGCGCTCACCCGGGCCCCCCCGCAAGGGTCTCGTCTATCCGGTAGTGGGTATCGAGGAGGGGGGGGGGGGGTCAGGTCGCCGTAGCCGGATCCGTCGGGCCGCGGGTGCACGAAAATTAGTCAAAACCCTCCGTGCCGGGTTTTCCGGCGGCGCCGACCCGGAGGGTCGTCGTCGCCAGATCTTGTCGCTCCGTCCTTCGCGACAGGCCTCCTTGCCGCCCAAGCCTACTCCTCCCCCCTCGGGAGATGTATCCTGTCGGCGTGGCGGCTCGCTAGTGAGCGCCCTACCCTGGTGCTGCTCCCCAACTAGCTCGACGCCGGGTACGGACATTATTTTAATTTTCCAAAAAAGCCCTCCGTACAGGGCTTTCCGGCGGCGGCTGATCCTGAGGATCTCCGCCGCCTCACATAGCCGCTCCTCCGCCTGCGACCGGCCACCGGCCTGTTCCAGGTCTTGCTTCCCCCCCTGAGAAGTGTCGACCGGCACAGGGCTGGTCGGCGGCTAGCGAGCGCCCTTTCCTGGCGCTACTTCCCGGCTGGCCACCACCAGCTCCAACACCCACCCCCCACCGCAGATCCGGCCGTACCCTCCTCGCAATCAAACGCTTCTGAAGTACAGGTCCCACCCCCTCGAGGTAGACTGTCCTTAGTAGTATCTGTACGCGAAAAAGCATATCGGACGGGCCGAGCGGGAGATCTTGGCGCCGGTATCGCACAGAAATTATTTTATTCAAAAGCCCTCTGTACAGGGCTTTCCCGACAGCTGCTGATCCCGCGGATCGAGCTGTCGGCCCTCTTAGCCCCGTACCGTGCCAGGCCTGGCACGGCTACGGGGTTTCCAGCGCCCACCACGGGGAGGTGAGGGGATGCCGACGGGCCTGCGAGCGCACCCCCCTCCGGGGCCGCCGCCGCTGCGCCGCCGGCGGGCGCCAGGGAGAGGAGTAGTTGTAGCACGATGTTGTGGCGGTCCTGTCTTAGGCCAGACATGGCGGGGCAGTTACCGGCCATGTGGCCGTCGCTAGTGAATTGGCCACACATGGGGTAACGCTCGGTGGGGTTGTGGGTGAGGAGGCGGGTGTTGTGCACGCCCCACATAAATTC
>JAPMLY010003588.1:0-16106 GCA_026401115.1 Tetraselmis chui | reverse complement strand
ACCTAAGTTTATCATATATCACTGAATATATATAGTCATCGATACATTGTCAATATAGTATCGTCATGACCCGTTGATGGTGCCATCGATGTGCGAGGTTTTGACACCGACATCGACATTACGACAAAAGTATGAGTATCAGTGTCATCCATTATCAAAACATTAAGAAGATGTCAATTATCAACGCCTGATGTGTTAATATATCGGCCCAAATATCGACACATCGGCGATAATATCGATTTAATGTGTCATCGCAAAATATCAACACCATATCAACATCGACCATCCGAAATATCGATACCATCAACATCAACGTTTCAAGATATCACTACCATCAACATCGATATAATTCACTTGATCCCTAGCCTTATCGTGCGCTCGGTATTGACCAAAAACTCTTCTAAACTAACTTTGGCTTTTCACATGAGGAGCCACTTGACATGCTATTCAACATGCGACCTTTAGCTCTGGTTTCGCAAGACGCGTCAAAGCGGTTGAAACTGTTACATGAGTTACACACTTTGGTACGTTCGGGGTTACAACTGCACAAGGAATAGATGCAAGCTCGTTTAGAACTGTCGACAGCCCCGCACTACGTTCGAGGAGACAAGGTGATAGTCGTAACCAAAAGACAATTTTTGCGAAGACAATCTAACCGCGAGCTGCGTGATTGACAACTAGGACATTTTACAGTCGAGCATCATATTGGGAGACACAATAACGGATTGACACTCCAAGCGACAATTCGCTTACATCAAGTGTTTCACATTAACTATCTACGACCATGCTCTACAACTCTTGTTTGGCATGTTGTCCATGTGACTACTCCAAAGGGCCACGACAATGAATTCAAAATCTCCCGCATCTCTGCTTTGTGCATCAAGCCGCTACCTGGACAACGAGGGATATATTAGCTCTTAATGACGCACTTCAAGATGATGACATTACACATGTATGGCACCGGTTGAACGAGGTACACCGTACGGAGGCGTTACACAATTTCCTGGAGACGCCCCAATGGCACGCGTTTGCCGCGACTCAAGCGTACATCGTTTTTCTGCATGCTCACCTTGTGCGCATTCATGGTCCTAGTAAGTGCTTCAAGAAAGGAGCCGAGACCATGGAGGTTAGCCTTACGGCTGGCCTCATAAATATACTAAGAGGGGGAGGGTACGAGTGTGATGAGAAATGTCTTGCAACAATACATTACATGAAATTGTACATGTTCTCGCTACCAACTTGATATGAAATTTTCCATCGGAAGGACGTGCTACGTGGTTACGCCGCCACTGCAGTTTAGCGAGGGTAATGTTTTGTATTGTGATGCAAGTACCTCCCGGCACGTACATGTACGCACATTTAATTTAACTAGCCACATGACGTGTTAGAATGATTTCCCGAGATAGATGAGCCGCGTCGCTAGTATGATCAAACCGTTACGAGAGCTCTAGCGCCTAGCACGAGGACCATGCGAGAACAAGTGCAAGCTAGCTTGGCTGTAGCTATTTAAGCCTAGTGCAATGGAGTGAAGTGACATAACCTTTAATCAATCCCTTTGTTCCATTACATTATATTGTTCAACACTTCACAATCACACATATTTTATCTCTCTCCATCCCCACTTCCACGTGTAGTAGCAACAACAAGCAAGAATAGAACATATTTGTGTTAGCACTTAGCTCTTGACATGCAAACTGTTACATCCGGGCGGAAGGGTGGAAACCCGTACCCGTTGTCCATGCGCTCCTATTGACTTGCCGGACGACAACCCCAACCCACCCGAGGACGAGTTCATCGACTACACCGCCCACGGCGAGGTCATCCCTACTTGTCACCGCCCACCCCGTGACGTCGTTTGTGAGCCGACCGACAGTGATGACATTGACCGATGACACCGCCCGCCACCTCAACGGGCGCTCACCTACGGTCGTCCATGCGGCGTACGCCGAGTACATGAAGGTCGGGTGCAATGTATTGTTCGATAGCTGCGCCGGCGCGGGAATGGGCGAGGTTATGGACGTGCTATCGTCTGGACTCGCTCTCAAATACGACCGTAAATCAATCCGACCATAATGATCGACTTTATTTGTTTATGAAAAATAGCAGGCAGTACGAGTACTAGCGATGGTAGCGATCATTTGCTAGATCGCTAAACAATAAAAGATATATAATGTACCGTAGCAGATCATCATATGCTACTGCAACGTAAATTTTGCGGAGGTGTTATTCCAACTGTCCGATTTGCGTCACAACTTGAGCTTGATGTCCATATATCATGAGTCGGTTCGTCGTCAAGCAAGTCGATGGGTGGCTCAAGGGCCGCCTTACCACCCTCCGTCGTTGGTGTCACGTCGGGGGGAACGGCATGATGTTGATATGTAGTAGCGGGTGCGACTGGAGGGGATTGGAGTTGTGCGAGCAAGGCAACGTTAGCCGCCATAAAGTGCTAAGTGATCCGGTGTTCCAAAGCCGACACCGCCGTACGAATAGGTTCGGCTGTGCGTTGCTCGATCGAAGTAGCGTGAGGGTCGGCCGCCAGGGCGGACATAGATTGCTCAGGCTGCATGATGAGTGGCTGCGTAGCAGAAAAAGGTGCAATGTCGCGTGACGCTCGAGTGCGCATGTGCCGATGGTAAATTGACACCCTGCTCGACTACGAGAGTCGAGACTGCGGTCCTAGATTGGCTAAGCGCGAAAGCATAGAGTGCCATGCTTGCAGCTAGTTCCGGCTTATGAGGCGAGGGCTAGCTAGAGCAGACCGTTGGGGAAGTAATGTGGTCGTTGGTTGCGTCTAACTACCAGGACAAAGTTGTTGTCATGTAGGTGCGACGCGCCGTGACTAACGGTAAAAGTAACCGCTACTGTCCCGTACACATGGGAGTTGGATATGCAAACCTCTATCTAGATGATTTAAAACAATCTGACCAACAAATAGCAGGCAGTACGGGTACTAGCGATAGAAGCGATCATCTGCTGGATCGCTAAACAGTAATAAGTAAACAATTGCTACCGTTGCGGATCATCATCTGCTACTGCTGCGTAAATTTTGCGGAGGTGTTATTCCAGCTGTCAGATTTACGTCACATGACAGCTTGAGCTTGAGCTTGATGTCCATCTATCATCATCAGAGATAACAACACCGACGGAAACCTATTCTTGACTCCGCCGACCGAGGTCATTCGTCACCAATAACCTATAGTCGCGCTAGGAAGACCACCAGCAGTGCTCCCGCTTGTTCTCGTGACCGGTCAGGCAGCAGCGGGTGGAAGTTGAACTGCGGCGACGCCCTCTGCTCCCGCACTCACACCTAACTCAACGAACCGTCGCGGCCTTCGAAGAAATGACGACTCTACAGGCAGCGCTCCCACTCCGCCCCGTGGCGATGCACCACCCTGCGTGGAACCGATCACGGACCGCCGAGAATGCGGTTTCATCACGTAGGAGTGCTGTGGTGCGCGCGAGCACGGTAAGCTGCACCGCGTCGTCATCCTCGGCTCCTCTTCGCACTAGCACCACGTCGTCAGTCACAATACAGTCGCAGCTCTCGGTGCTCCGACCCTTAACTACGCCGTCGCCACGCCAACGGAGCCGCCCAAGAGGGCGCGGACCGGTCAGGCCATCAGCGTCAGGGAACCCCGTGGCTGATGCGCTTGTGAAGGTCGGGCTGGGCGGGCTCCGGGTTCCGGATCGTCTGGTTATCGGCGACCTGGCCTCGACTTGGGAGTTCCACCAGATTTGGATGATCCCCGCCGTCTTCTTCGCCATCAAGCCCGCGCTGCTTGCCGCCTTTACCCTCTACCGCATCTTCACCGACCGCAAGGTTCTCACCGTCGACGACTACACCCAGCTCTACGAGCGCTCGCACCTCCGGACGCTCCAGGCTCCGCTGCAGATGCTTTGGCTCCCCATGGCCGTCAACTACCTCACCAGCCAAATGCTCAACGCCGCCTTCACCTTCAAAATGGTAAGCACGCCGTTCAGAACACCCGCCCTCCCTTCCATCCTAGAGCACACGCACAATTACCTGGCGATAAGCTGTAGTGGGTGGTACGGTGACGAACCTTTGTTTACTCGTCGCGATTTAGCAAAGTGCAAATCAATATGAATTTACATAAAATTTTCATTTGGGTGTATGGGAATGATTTGTGCTCATTTAAATTGCTTTGGGTAGACTGCTGGGATGAAGAGGTAGACAGGGTTGTGGGGAAAATTTTCTCAGCAGCAGCAGGGCAGAAAGGGGGCAGCTGATGCATGCACACTTGGGTGCATCAACTGCGGCCATTTCTGTCCTAAGCAATCGACTGATGCGCATTAACCGACATCTCCCCTGCCCCTCTCCCCCCTTCAGTTGAAAACAGGGGTGCTGAAGAAGCTGGCTGCTATCTGCATCAAGGTGAGGCGGTGTCGGGGTGGGAGTGGGGCATGGTGTATATTCGCATCTACTCGTGCCGCGGTGCACTGATGTGGGTGAACTATTTGGCTGGGGTGTCGCATGCATGCAGGCGAATTACTTCACCTACCTAGCTTGGCTGGGCGCAGCCGTCATGCAGCTTAAAACAAGGTAAAGGCGTGGAATTGAGGCCTGGCAGGGGTGGAATGGGGCTGGGATGTGATAGAGTGGAAAACTGTAATTGCTGACAACATTTAATTGTTGCAGCATTTATTCCATTCAGTCAGTATCTCAGTGCTGGCTGCATTATGTAGGTACCTCTACGCGGTGTTCCAGAAGACGTCGCGGGGGCGGCGCATGATGCCCGCGGTGGACAAGATCATGTCCATCTCCATCATCCTCTTCATCGTCGCGGCCGCGCTGCAGGTGATCGGCCTCAAGGCGGAGTCCCTCGGGCTGGCGGGCCTCGCGTCGGTCACCTTTGCGCTGGGCGCGCAGAGCACGCTGGCGCAGTTTCTGGCGGGGCTGGTGCTGTGCAACCCGGAGTCACCCTTCTCTGTGGGAGATTTCATCATTCTGGAGAACGCGGAAGGCACTGTCGCACACGTGAGCCCCCCCCCCCCCCCCCCCCCCCCCCCCCCCCCCCCCACACACACAAGATAATGGAATGCAATGCAATGCATAAACCAAAATTCAAAATTATTGTGAAAATGGAATGCATAAAACCAGAATTCAATATATTTCTGAATGCTATTTTATGTGATAAATGTTAAGCTTCGACTGTATTTTCTTCTTAGTACTTATTCATAAGGTCATGGAAGCTTGATGTAAATGACAGTAATGTTGGTGCTTAAAGTGGAATGGAGTGTCAGTGCTTTTCAATGTAAAATGGGTAGGGCTGAAACAATGGAAACGTAGCGAAATCAGATGGAACGGAACGCGTGTTATGGGTCCATGTGAGTTGGAAGGATTGGGATAAACTGCTTTATGCACTCTTCACTGCTCCCTTTCTGCACATTTTGTGGCTGCTAGCAGCGATTACGGCGACATCAGCGGCGCTCAGAAATGCAGAATTATGTGTTCGATTTCAACAATAATAATGGGGTGATGCTGATCAAATAGCCAACGACATCGCGTTAGGTTCTGTTTTTCAGAGGGCCTCGATCCGCCCATTTTCCACTGATTATCCCCGTTTGGCTTTGCCCATTTGCCATATACAATGGAACGCCACATCGTTAGCACCACGAGTTGATATATTTGTGCAATCATTGCCATGACAGTCACCTGTGAGGACAGTGGAGCAGGTGACTAAGTTATTGACCCGACACCCCCCCTTCCCCGCAGATTGGCTACTTCAACACCACACTCATCACGCCCGACACCACGCCCGTCATCTTCCCAAATTCGAAGCTCGTCGATGTGAGCCCCCACCCCAGCGACTCTTGTTTATTTACCAATGTCTTTTTAACCCAAGCAGCATTTCCCCCTTTTTTCTCTGGATCACCGCCCCTTCACCTGTCTTCATGCAGGCAAAGGTGCTCAACCTGAGCGGCAACGAGGCGAGGCGGATGGTGGAGGAGTTTGTGGCCATTCCGGAGAACTACAGCGACGCGACCCAGGCCCTGGAGGACATCCGCGACATGATGAAAATCTCTCCTTACGTTTATAAGAAAATGGTGCCCCCCCCCCCCCCCCCCCCCAACCCTTTACATGCCAGAAAGGGTGGAAGCCCAAAGAGCTGTGTGGGGGAAAAGCGGCGGTCGATCGATATTCGTCGATGTTAGCAGTGGCGATATACATTTCTTGCAATGTTGCCGTTGCTTGCCTCAATGGCTGCCGACTTCGTCCACGAGTTGATCTTGTGGAGTCTGTTGATACGAGTGGGGCGTTGGTATATGGAGTGATGAGGCTCGGTGTCGCATGGGACTGTGTGGGTGGGACATGGCATCACAAGGTACATGGGTCACAGGCCGCCTCATTTATTGGTGGTGTGGTGTCTCTGAGGAGTAGTGTGTTTAGCTGTTGTGCGAGGACGTTTCACATTTTTTGTTTTACACACACACACGCGCGCGTGAACGAACACAGGCACACACAAACACGAACATACACCCACTCGTACACGTGAGTACGTCGCTCGCGGATGTTTTAAAACGCATGTGTAATCACACCTACGAAGCCACGCATGAATGAATTCCCCGTTGCTCGTCTTATCGGTGGCGGGGTGTGTGTTTGGAGTGACGTGTTCAGATGTTCTGCGATGACTATTTTTGTGAGTATTTGTTTTTCTTGGCATCGACGGGACCATCAAATGGTGGTATTGGCGTGACTGTGGTTTATTGCTTCTCGCCGCTGACTGTGTTACTGCGTTGCGGTGCAGCCCTACCGGTGCCACATTTGGGGCTTCAAGGGCAAAGGGGTTCTGATCCGCATGGAGTGCTACTTTGACGCGCCGGGCACAAACCCCATGTGCCGCGACATCGAGCTCGAGAACCGGCACTCCCTCATCCTCGAAGTCATGCGTATCCTGGAGCGCAACAGCTGCCGGCTGGGCGCCTACGACATGAGCCTCGCGCTGCCGGGCGCTCTGCCCGGCGGAACGGAGGAAATGAGCATGGGACTCAACGGCTCAGCCCGGAGTATGGGACCTGCTGACCCAAACCCAGTACGCCCTCCTATTCTTCTCTCACACACACAATGGCCCGCACACACATGTATGCATGCTTCCGTTTCCCTCGCATTTCAAAACGTTAAAGTGCAGCCACATCTGAGAAGCCACGCAGACATTAAATCAACCCCCCCCCCCCCCCCCCCCCCCCCCCCACCCCCTCCAAATAAAAAAGCGAAAAGTGCACGCATGTCACACCTTTCTTTCTTGAAGGCACCAATCATACCTGTATGAACAACATTACCAAACACACACTCTCTCTCTCTCCCTCCCTCTCGTACATACACGCACCTGCACCCGTGCGCACTCACCCAGGTACACGACTTTCACCAATGCCCCTCACAATGCAGCCCGCCCCCTCCCTATCATTGCTATCATAATGCTTAAACTGAGCCCCGACACTGATATCGCTACTGGCTCGCTGGCTAACTCTTAACCCTTGATTGATTTCTGCAGGCCACCGTGCCCAAGAGTACATAGATGCGGGCGTCTTCAAAATATCCCGCCAAAGCAATAAACAAGTGTTTTTGGACCATGAAGAGCGTATGTGTGTGTGATGGCAGGGGATGGAAAGGGGAATGGGGCGGGCAGTGCATGCCTCAGACGAACACACACACACGCATACACACACACACACAAAATTAGACTCTCCAACCTTCATTAGCTGAAATAGCCTTGCCAGCCATGTGCGAGGCGCGACGTTGTGACTAGATGGCGATGCAGTGTTGAGCAAAACCTGGCCTAGGTCCCCCATTTCACCGTGTATAACTTGTATCCTTTTATGACGGCCTCATAAGCCACAACAGTTTTATTTTCCGCACTACCAACGCTCCCTCACTGCATCTCTCTCTCTCTGACGCCGTCATCGCACCCGAAAGCTGTGCACGATGCGCTGCAGTAGCTCCCGTTTGGCGTCGTTGAATTGATCCGACCGCGCGCTGGCGTTGATCACCAGCGCAGCGCCCTCCCGCCGCCCGTCCAGCCCCACCACCGCCGCAAAGTTTCTCCGCTTGATGCTGTATCCGCTGCGGGTGATGGTGGTGGAGGGGAACTGGAGGTAAGTGTACTTGCGCCCCTCGATCTCCTCCTCGCCAACCACTTTTATCTGTCGCTGGTTCGGCATCTCCAGCCGGTCGTCCTGTTGACCGCTGTGGTGCGTACGTGTTTTTGGAGGGTGGGGAGGAGTCGGTGCAGAAGAATTCAATACAATTTTGTAAATCAAATGAACTGCTGCAAGAGGAGAGGGTTGGATAACAGTGAGCACAATGTGCTCTTTCATACGTATTTGTGTAGTGTTGTGTGTGTGTGTGTGTGTGTGTGTGAAAGAGAGAGGGAGAGTGCGTCCATGTGTGTGTGTCCGGTGGTGGTGGTTGAGTGGGGGGGTTGTATGCACGAATGTGTGGGTGAATGTGTATGGGAAATGAGGGGAAGAAGGAGTGCGTGCAGCGCATGTGTGCACAGTGCCTGACCTCATTTGTGTGTGTGTGTGTGTGTGTGAGTGTGAGATTAAGTTTCCGAGGGAGTGTTTCCGTGTATGCATGTGTGCGGTGTATTCAAGCAATAATAACAACCCAACTGCGTTACAATGTGCTCCCTCATACGTATTTGTGTAATGTTGTGTGTGTGTGTGTGTGTGTGTGTGTGTGAAAGAGAGAGGGAGAGTGCGTCCGTGTGAGTGTGTCTAGTGGTAAGGGGGGGGGGGGTGTATACACGAATGTGTGGGTGTATGTGTATGGGAAATGAGGGGAAGTAACAGTGCGTGCAGCGCTTGTGTGCACAGTGCCAAACCTCATTTGTGTGTGTGTGTGTGAGAGAGAGAGAGAGAGAGAGAGAGAGAGATTGAGTTCCGGGGTGAGAGTTTCCGTGTATGCATGTGTGCGGTGTATTCAAGCAATAATAACAACCCAACTGCGTTACAATGTGCTCCCTCGTACGTATTTGTGTAATGTTGTGTGTGTGTGTGTGTGTGTGTGTGTGTGTGTGTGTGTGTGTGTGTGTGTGTGTGTGTGAAAGAGAGAGGGAGAGTGCGTCCGTGTGAGTGTGTCTAGTGGTAAGGGGGGGGGGGGTGTATACACGAATGTGTGGGTGTATGTGTATGGGAAATGAGGGGAAGTAACAGTGCGTGCAGCGCTTGTGTGCACAGTGCCTAACCTCATTTGTGTGTGTGTGTGTGTGAGAGAGAGAGAGAGAGAGAGAGAGAGAGAGAGAGAGAGAGAGAGAGAGAGATTGAGTTCCGGGGTGAGAGTTTCCGTGTATGCATGTGTGCGGTGTATTCAAGCAATAATAACAACCCAACTGCGTTACTATGTTGCGGATTCCATGCAACAACGGTGAGTTGATGGTCAAGCGAAACCATATGACACCTCATGGCGCGCCTCACTTTCCTGCAAAGGCTTGTTCCTTTATTTATTGAATGCGCACTGGGCGTGGCTCACCTGGCGGGCGCCACTACTTTCAGGACGGCGGCGGCGACGAGGTCGTCACCGGGAGACAGCTGGTCCACGGTCACCTTGTCGGCCGTGTTGAAGTCGGAGATATATACCCCTTCTCGCAGCGAATTGGGGCGTGATACCCATTTCTTGGGAAACTCAAACGTGAAATCGTCCTCGAACTCGTCGTAGAGCGTGAAGTCGCTACCTGACGTGAAGTCGATTTCGAGAATTGTGACGAGTTCCGCGAATGCGACGGAAACAACAAAACACGAAAATTCGAGAAAAATGGACGGAACAACGCCCACCTTGGCTGAAGGTCGGCAGACCGTAGCCTGACAGCACGGCATTCAGGACGGTTGTGGGGTCCTTCGTGCCGATCAGAGCCACCACTGCCGCCCCCAGTTCCCGCCGGCTGGCTGCCACCGGCTGCAAAGCGCCCGTCGACTTTCGACTCGCCAGAGGCGCCACTCGGACTACCAACTGCTGCTTGGGGTGTGACGTCCCAAACACCACGCGCTGGGGAACTTGTTGGACACCCGCCATACTCGTAATCTACTTCGACCGGAAAGAGACTGAATCACGAGCAGAGCGGCAGATGAGCAGGGTCTTGCTGGCCGAGGGAGGGGCGTGGTGGCAGCCTGCAGTGACTCCTCGCATCATTCTCTGCCCGCGTTTGTCCTGCCCGCGTTTGTCGCAGTTGCCCTGTTAATTATATTACTGAGGTAGCTCTGAATCCTTGGCGGCTTTGGCCGCTTATTTACGTATGTTAGCAGTGGTTCGACGACAACAACGTGTAAGATTTTTTTTTTCTCGTTTGACAGATCCTTTATATTCTCGATTTGTAAATAATCTCGATTTGTAAATCCGTGCCCGTGCATATATCCGGGTATTTACAAGCGTTATATTTTATTTCATCTGCAATTCATTCCGGATCGAACGGTTATTTAATCCATATTTTGGTTATTTCATTTCTGATCGAGACCCTTGCCAGAAATGGATTATCTCGCGCGATACCCGTACTACCCGTACATAAAACGAATCATCACACACTCCTCCAAAAACGTCTGGACAAGATTTCGTACCTTCGCAAGTCAGAAATGTAATCACGGGTTAATTGTATTGACAAACCTCCTGAAATCCTAGCAGGCATCGCTTTGGCGCCGAAGATGGATATTGCGCCGACAAATACGGGAGACGAAATCGAGCACTACCGCCGGGCTTGTGTTCTTGGAGTTATCGCGCCCGCATATGATGATGCGATGGTTGCGCAAATATAATGCACATGTGACGGAGGGATATTGATATTATGAGGGAGTTGACATTATGGAGGTCGTTGCTAGATGCCCTCGAAAGTCTAATCCTCACGTCGACGGTTGGAGGTTTGAAACTCTTCGCGCGTTGGGTTCCCCTTGCACTCTCACCGGTTTAGCCGAAGCCATCGTGAGTGCAGAGGTTCCACCCGGCGTTGCCTCATTCCTTGCCTCTGCCACACTCATCCCGCTAAATAAGCTTGATCCCGAACAACGACGCGCACAAGAGCAAGAACTTCGCGACCACAAGGGACCTTGCGCCCGATTGGAATTGGGTCCGTTTTAGTTCGTTTCGCGAATCGCGCGCTTCTCGCCGTAATTGGTGACGAAGTGTCTCAATGTTTGTTTGCTCGGCACCACTTTGGGGTCGGCGTCCGCGGCGGGGTTGAGATCGTAAAGTACATGGTTCGAGCCGCGCTTAACGCTTCACCGGACTGGGCGGACATGCAAGGCGACGCATCCAGTGCGTTCCACGAGTTCTTGCGGCGTCCCTTGTTTGAGGAGATGTCAGCAAATCCCGCGCTTCGACCGTTGCTCCGCGTCGCTACTATGTTGTATGGCCGTCCATCTACCTTGTAGGTTTACGACTCATCAAATGCTCACGGCCCGACTATGCGCATCCTGAGTACCCGTGGAGTCCATCAAGGTTGCGTTCTCGGGGCCATGTTCTTCGCAATAGTTGCCTCCCGGGTATACAAACAATTGGCTGCGGTTGCCCCGAACGAATCCGTTGTCTCCGGTTATTCTGATGATGGCCACTTCTTGGGACCCTTTGCGTCTCTCGTGGCTATTGACGACGCTATGCCGGAGGCGTATGCTAGCGTCGGCCTCACAGTAACCATCCGCAAAAACTGTTTGTATTCCCCTTTGGGTGTCGGTGATGCTTTCGATAACTTACACAACGGCCACATCCTGCGGGGAGTAAATGTCTCCACGGAAGGGACGAAAGTACTGGGACGGCCAATGGGTACATCGGATTTTGCTCGTGACGTATTTGAAACGGCCTTAAGTAAGTATGAGGCCTACGGCGAACGTCTAAGGGGTCTAGCGGCTCACCGGCACTCTCACACTGCGCTTCGTATCCATCAACATTGCAACCGCCGCTTCGGAAACTTTGCCCGTACAGTCTCCCGAGGTCTTGCCAGGGGCGAGGGCTACAGCGACACCGTCGTGACCTTCCTCGAGCGCGCTGACAATGCCACCCTAGATGTGGCGGCTGAGATATTGGGCCTCCCCGCAGCTAGCCTACCCCGCAACACTCGCTCCGAGATGTCTCTTCCCATACGTTTCGGAGGCATGGGGGTGGGGGACTTGGTTGCCTTGGGGTACGCGACCCATGTCGGAGCGGCCGGTTTGGCAGTGGGCTCAGCTATCCGTTTCCTTACAACACAAGATGCTCGCGTGCGCGGGGACTCCCAAGACGAAGTTCCGATGGAGCCGACCATGTATGGACGGCTAGCGACTGCTATGACCAAAGCAGTGTCCCGAAGGCACGGTACACCGGACGGAGACGACGGCGACAACGCACCCATGTGGTCGTTAGAACTCGCTCCGTCGTGGGCGCGCTTAGATGCTGCGTGCGGTTCTCACGCTCTCGCCGAGTCTAAACCCTTGCTAACCACAGCCTTAGCGATGCTCCCCCAGCAACGTCCAACGGTGGCTCGCGCAGGCTGCGTAGCTGAAGCCCGATCAAACAACGAGCAGATTTCTGGGTCCCTTGATGGCCTACCCTCGCTCGTACCCCTTTCGGCGTTTGCCACGGACATCTTTCCAAAGCTACAAGCCGATACCAGTGAGCGCGTCAACTTGCTTCGCTTCGCTCCCACGTTTTTCAACCGCGATCGGCCGGAGTCTAGGCGTTTTGTATTTCGTCTTGGCCACGGCGCCCTTGCGTTTTTGGCTTCGGACCCGCCTACTTCCGGTCGCTTGGGCGAGCTCCGTGACAAGTTCACTGGGCACTACGACGCAGTTTTCCGCGTCGCGGTCTGTCGCATCTTCGGCCTACCCTCATCCCGCATCCTCTCTACTCTACGCTCCCCCACTGCTTGTGCTTCTTGCCATCTCTCGGTTCAAGCTATGCGGGGCGCGTTTTCGTCGGCGGGTGTTGACATGTCGGACGATGCGTGGTCCACTGCTTTCGCGGACCATTTGGCTCGATGCGGCGGAGATGCTTCGGTCCACACCGCTCACTCTTGGTTAGTGACGGCCCTTGCGGAAATCATCTCCGAGGTTCGTGGCGCATTCGGGGTTGGCGTCGAGGTTCTCACAGATCCCACAACGTTAGTTCAACTCCCCAACGGCAACGACGGTCTCCCCGCGGATGTGGGTGTCTTGCACTATCACGGCATCCGAGGCTCAAAACTTGCCCTTGATGCCGTGGTTTCCAGTTTGTTCGGCGTTTCTAGCCCCCTGTCACCCGAAGTTGCTCTCCGCTGTGTTGAGAAGACCAAGTTCGAGAAGTACTCCGAAGGGGTGAGGAGTCGGCCCGACATCCGTTTCATTCCCTTTGCTGTCACGGAATTCGGTACTCTCGGCGACCACGCCACGGCTTTCTTGACGGAGCTAGCAAAGCAGGCAGCCGCATCTAAAGGGATGCATGTGGGCAAGTTGTTGGCCTCTTGGCGTCGAAAGGTCTCTCTCGCCGTCCATGTTGCTCACGCGGAAAACGTCTTGCGCGGTTTGTCCGCCGCTGCGGACGACGTGGAGGCCGCTTCTTCCTCGGCCGGGATGCCTTCTCCTGCCACGACGCTCTTCACCCGCGCCTGGGCCGCAAGCGTCCCCGTGCTTCCTCGAGCGGTGCGTGAGGCGCCGCTTGTCGCCTCCACGTGTTGCATTCTCGGCGTGGCCTTGGAGTTTCCTTAGCTTAATTTGCTAGGTTTGTGCACAATGTAGTGCTTTCCTTTTGCCGTGCCTTGGATTCCTTGATCCTCTTGTCTCTCTTGCCATTTTGTTTCCCCTCCCACTTTTCCTGTCCGTGCTCATCTTGTTCTTCTTGTAACCAATTTACAGGTGACGGAGGGAGGAGGTGTTGGGCAGGCCGTTGTGGTGGAGACGCAAGAAATCGTGTGTGTAGACTTACCACCGATATACGCACAACCCCAAGGCAAAGATTGTACCGCCACAAAGCTCACGCAATCATAAGTTCCTCGAAAAACGTCAAAACTTTTTCAAACATGTACCCTTAGGCGCGCCTTTTCAATGCACGTCCAAAGTGCCTACTCTTTAATTCACACACCCACAAATATTTTTTTGGCGAATTATTTAAGTATACGAAATATTCAGGCAAAGGGATTAGCCATTGATACATCGTTGATAGTATCATCATCACCCCTTGATGGTGCCATCGATGTGCTACTAGGTTGTGACATCGACATCAACATGATGAAAAAGGGGCTAATATCAAAAACCATCGACTATCAAAACATTTAGAAAACATCATTTATCAAAGCCGATACGCTGATATATCGTCCCAAATATCGATAAATCGGCGATAACATCGGCTTAATTGAAATTGAAATTGAAATTGAAAGTGGGGGCAATGTGCGGATGCGCGGCGGGAGGTCGTGCGGGATTTGATGCGGTATATGCGTAGTAGGTGATGCAGCCATTGGACAGTATGCGTATGGAGTTGTGTAAGAATGCGAGAAGTGTCGAGGCGTGCTTTGGAGACGAGTTTATCAGGAGGGTCTGTGCGGGCGGTGAGAAGGGAGGTGAGACTCGTGATGGTGGAGGTGTGCGGTGTACCTGTGCGGCTCATGACAATGGGGAGGATGTCGACCACTGTGCCTGGCCAGTGGTTTCTGATGGCGTTCGCAAGGGGTGTGTATTTGGCACGTATGAGGTCGGCTGTGTGAGAGAGGTTGTTGTCTGTGCAGTACTTCCATTCTCCTATCTGAATCTTTTTTATGGATGCGTAACGTCGGCGACCGTTGGAGTGACCAACGAATCTGGGTTCGAGGATGCGGATGAAGTCTGGTTTGTGTGCAGTGGGACGAAGCAGGGGGGGGAGAATCTCAGGGGGGAGGACGGCGGGGCATGAGGTTAGGGAGTCATGCGAGAGACCTTCGTCAGCAGCAACAAGGCGGGTGGGCATGTGGGTGGGGTGAGGTGGGTGACAGTCAAGTGGGGTGTGGGCAGGGGTGGGGGAATCAAACGATTTTATGGGTTTGTTACCGAAGTCGGCGGTGATGGTTTCCCAGCGTCCTCCGTTGTGGCGTTCCAGTAGGGAGAGTAGGAGTTGCAGAGCGCTGTTGTGTCGGTCCTGTCTTAGACCAGACATAGAGGGGCAGTTACCGGCCATGTGGCCGTTGCTAGTGAATTGGCCACATAGGGGGCAGCGCAGGGTGGGGTTGTGAGTAAGTAGGCGGGTGTTGTGGACGCCCCACATGAATTCTTGTTTGTGTGTGAACTGTATATTTGTGAGGGAGGAGTGTTTTTTGTGGTATGAGAAGTCGGCGCCGTCCTTCGCGGCGCGGGCGAGGAGGGCTCCGTGTTTGGTTGTATCCGAGAGAGGAGTGTGTGTGTGTTTGGTGCTGTGTTTGTGTGCGTCGGATTTGAGGTTTGTGTATCTGTAGGGTATGGGTTCGCCTAGGGTTTGTGGGATGAGGGTGTACGGCCATGTCCAGTGGCCTATCGTGACTTCCGAACCTGTGGTGTATATAGTATCTGGTGGGTGGCCATCTGCAGCTTGGTTTGCGAGGGTGTCTGCGAGGTCGTTGCCGATGGAGTGGTTGTGGGCTTTTATTTTACCGAGGTGTGTACGGGTGCCTGCTTCACATCGGGTTTTAAGGGTGTGTGTGATAGATAAGAGGGTGTCGCGGTGGATGTTATGGCGGTAAGCGGAAGGGCAGTGTAAGTAACCTTGAATAAGGCGGAGGGAGCACGCACTGTCTGTGAGGAGGTGGGTGCGGCCTAGTTGGAGGCCTATATCTATGGCAGCTAATTCAGCACGATTTATGGTATGTGAGGGAGGGGTAGAGGTCACCAAGATTTTGATTCTGGTGTCCGAGGCGGGGTGGGTAGCTGCTGCTCCGAGGGGGGTCGAGCCGCCTTTTTTCGAGCCGTCTGTATAGACGAAGTCCTGCCAGTTCCAAGCAGGGGTGCCTCTGGTGGGGTGGTATGTTAGATGAACGCGGTCCGGGAGGGGGTATGTGATGGGGTGAGTTGGGTTTAGGGGGCGGTGATATATACCTGTTGAGTGGGGTGAGTAGGTGTCAAAGAGGTGGGGAGGAGGGGGGGTGATGATAGGGTTGGGGAGGTGTGTGTCGTATATAGATTCGAGAGTGTTGTGGAGTGCAGTCATGGCTGTG
>JAPMLY010003587.1:2500-17960 GCA_026401115.1 Tetraselmis chui | reverse complement strand
CACCCCCTACCGCCTTTTGGAGCTTCTCACCTGCTGAAGCCTCCGCCGAATGGGGGGCCGCGTCCACAATTTCCGCCTGGCTCTCCCTCTCACTTCGCACAATCAATAGGTCCGCGCCCGCCGGATTCAAGTGGACATCGCACAGCCTCCGGAAAGGGGCCGCTTCCGCTGCTAGCTGCATCGGCGCGCCCCTCCCTATCATCAAATACATGGGCGGCTGGGCCAAGAACAGCTCCGTGACCGAAGGAAAGTACATTGACCCCACTATGACCCCTACACATGCTGCTTGGCGTTTCTTCGGCTGGCTCGCCCCGTCCCCCCCGCAGCACCGGTTTTGGCTGTGCAAGCCTTTGGCTTTCAACTGCTTGCAAAACGTGCCCTAGGGTAAATGGTCAGATTGATTCGAATCTAGAGATTTGCATATCCAATTCCATGTCCACGGGACAGTAACACTAGCGGTTATTGTTACCGTTAATAGCGGCGCGTCACACCTGCATGGCAACCACCTCGCCTCGGCAGTTAGACGCAACCAACGACCAACGACTTCCCCAACGGTTAGCTCTAGCTAGCCCGCGCCTTATAAGCCGTAGCTAGCCACGAGCCTAGGCACTCTCTGCTTTCGCGCTCAGCCAATCTAGGCTTCGCGCGAACCCACCCACCCAACCCTATAATCCTGCGCTAATCGTCCCCCAGGCCCCGCCTGTGGGTGTCTTTTGGCCAAATTGTAAGCAATTTGACATCTTTGGCAAAACGTGCCCTAGGGTAAATGAGATGACCGAGTGGTGCAGTACCTGTACAACGTGACCCGTCCACCGGAAATTCGGAATATAATTGCGGGATGCGAGAGCGGCGAAGACATCTGTACCATGAGGGCAACGAGACTAGCGAGCCGAGTCGAGCGTATTACGTTGTCGAGGCCTGCTAGAGCGTGCGCGAGAGCGCGACGCCGAATTTTGAGAAGGACCGAGAAGACGCCGAGTCTAGTACGTTCAGCGGCCCTGTTCCGAGGCGAGGATGCCGGGATTGGACGTGCTTGACGAACCACTGGTGCGAGCAAGACTGGCGGATGCGACAACGATTAGCGAGTGTACGTCGAGGACTGCATCACTGCGGTTGGAGTTGCGGTTACTGGCGAGTTTGTTTCCTGTATGGGCGGGAGACCTACGAGCAGAAGTCTTTGTGGTGGTACGTGGCGACGTTTTCTATCCGGTTCTACAGTTCATATGATATTCATTTGTGCAATTATTGTACCCGTGAATCTTCTACCGACCTGTTTACGGAGGATCTGCGACTTATTCGGTTTCCTGGAGTTCACGAGATCGAGTTCGTGCGACGAATTGCTGTCATCTTACAAGTTTGGGGAATGAGGAGTATTATACGGTATATATAACGCGGGCAGAAAATCTTGCCCGTTTTCTCTGCCCGCCGGGTATCCCGTACCGGTATTTTCTGCCCGCTGGGTATGCCGTACCGGTATACGCGCAGTATACCCAGGTATATTCCACCCGGGCAGAGCACGTGGACTCTGCCGGGCAGAGAATCTGAGCTGTTGTACTTAAAGCCAGTGACGCCCTCGTATCAGCTTTAGGCATACGTAAAAGTCAGGATTTAATGTACTGAATTCGCACGTCACACTATTCCAGGGCTGACGGGGATGGTACTGCTCTCCTCTTTGATTTTCCCGCTCAAAGCATTCTTTGTCGCGGACACCGTGCATATCCGATGGTTCCGCGACTGAATCATTGTTTGCTTCACCGTGCATGCCTTCCCGCCCAACGCCTCCTTGTACTGCTGGAGCATTAGCTCGCGCTTGGCGACCGCCTTCTTAATGCCCTTGGCCGTGCGCTTGGTTGTGTCTCCCACCGTGAAGCAGTACATCTTCGACTTGAGGCCAACAAACTCTTTGATCGGGAAGCTGTTCGTTTCGTCCTTGAATTTTCCCACCACCTTCTTAAGGGAATCCTAGTTAGTTTCTTTTCCTCCGCTTATTGATATGCTTAAGTTCGGCGGGTAGTCTCGTCTGAACTCAGGTCGAATGGTTAAGGTGTTTTCCTGCTGATTATAGCCAGGCCTTAGACACACACAGGAATAACCCGAAGGCTACCTACCAAGTGTTTGCCCTTAGCGGGTCCCGGTTAAATCTCTGCACTTCAGCAGACCCAGCGCTAATGAAAGCTCTGAGACTGCCAGGTCCAACCGGCTCTACCCAAGGGGTAGGGGGGTTGAGGGGGAAAACCGACTCTGAGGCAGGCGTGCTCTTGGCCGAGGCCTCGAGCGCAATATGCGTTCAAAAAGATTCGATGGTTCACGGAATTCTGCAATTCACACTACGTATCGCATTTCGCTGCGTTCTTCATCGTTGTAAGAGCCAAGATATCCGTTGTTGAGAGTTGTCTTTGGTTAGATGCAGTCGGCAAGGCCAACATACACATAGCTTTAGACGTTGTTTTTGTGTGGGTTGTTTAAGAGCGCCGACCTATTCCCCGCTGAGGAGCGGGGGTAGGCCCGACTAGGGAACGCATCCCTAGCCGCTCAAGCGGCCGCGCGAGCGGCCCCGAGAGGGAGACAAACAGTTCACAGTGTGGATTTGATCGATTCAATGATCCTTCCGCAGGTTCACCTACGGAAACCTTGTTACGACTTCTCCTTCCTCTAAATGGGGCGGTTTGGAGAACTTCTCAGCTGCAAGCAGTGGCGAACCACCACTAACTGCCAATCCGAACTCCTCACCAACACATTCAATCGGTAGGAGCGACGGGCGGTGTGTACAAAGGGCAGGGACGTAATCAACGCGATTTGATGAATCACGCTTACTAGGCATTCCTCGTTGAAGATTAATAATTGCAATAATCTAGCCCCATCACGATGCAGTTTCAAAGATTACCCGGACCTCTCGGTCAAGGTTAGGCTCGTTGAATGCATCAGTGTAGCGCGCGTGCGGCCCAGAACATCTAAGGGCATCACAGACATGTTATTGCCTCACACTTCCATTGGCTAAACGCCAATAGTCCCTCTAAGAAGTTCACCTCCTACCAAAGTAGGAGTAACTATTTAGCAGGCTGAGGTCTTGTTCGTTACCGGAATCAACCTGACAAGGCAACCCACCAACTAAGAACGGCCATGCACCACCACCCATAGAATCAAGAAAGAGCTCTCAATATGTCAATCCTCACTATGTCTGGACCTGGTAAGTTTTCCCGTGTTGAGTCAAATTAAGAAAATACCTGGACAAGGGAATTAAGATCTGCACCATCGACCGACCATGATCTTCTGTGAAAGGTTTGAGTACGAGCATACCTGTTGGGACCCGAAAGATGGTGAACTATGCCTGAGCATGGCGAAGCCAGAGGAAACTCTGGTGGAGGCTCGTAGATGTGCTGACGTGCAAATCGCTTTTCGGACTTGGGTATAGGGGCGAAAGACTAATCGAACCATCTAGTAGCTGGTTCCCTCCGAAGTTTCCCCCAGGATAGCTGGAGCTCGAACAGTTTTATCAGGTAAAGCGAATGATTAGAAGATTAGGGGATGAAACATCCTCGTCTTATTCTCAAACTTTAAATAGGTAAGATGTCTGAATTGCTTAATTGAATTCAGGCGATCAATGTGAGTTCCAAGTGGGCCATTTTTGGTAAGCAGAACAGGCGATGCGGGATAAACCGAAAGCTGAGTTAAAGTGCCCAACTGCACGCTAACCTAGATCCCACAAAGGGTGTTGATTGATATGGACAGCAGGCCGGTGGTCATGGAAGTCGAAATCCGCTAAGGAGTGTGTAACAACTCACCTGCCGAATCAATTAGCCCCGAAAATGGATGGCGCTTAAGCGTGCGACTTATACTCAGCCATTGGAATAAGTGCGAAATTCCAATGAGTAGGAGGGCGTGGATATTGTGGCGCAGCCTGAGGCGTGAGCCTGGGTGAAACGGTGTCTAGTGCAGATCTTGGTGGTAGTAGCAAATACACAAATGAGAACTTTGTGGACTGAAGTGGAGAAAGGTTCCATGTGAACAGCAATTGGACATGGGTTAGTCGATCCTAAGAGATGAGGTAATCATGTATGAAGTGCGCACTTGCGCAGCTCATCGAAAGGGAAATGGGTTAAAATTCCCATACCTGGACAAGGGAATTTTCTTAATTTGAGCAGCAGCCGAGCAGTGGCGACAAAGGCAGCAACGTTGAGACATGCGTGCGTGGCCGCTTCCTGTCCTAGTTGATTCGTAAGTGAACTGCAGAGTGAAAGGGGCATGTGCAGTGTGGATGGGAGAAAACGTATGCCCGTTTATCAAACTCCAGGGTGTTGCGTACTGAGCATATGTTCCGAATTAGCATATGTTCTGAACTTGTATGGCATTATGGCAATGGCATTCACAAATCCGTCGTTATGTCCAACGCCCGGATACATGGTGATTTCAAGCGATGGACTTGAAAGACCCATCCCCTTCTTTTCGGTGCTCAGCGTACTGTCGATAAATTTCCGACCTCAATCCATTTATAACAGAGTCGGTGCCCTCCCCCTTAATGAAGGTCCTGCGGACGCTAGGAAATTTCGTGGGAGTCACACGACGAACTGACGTCGGCCTAGCATTCATCCTTCTCACCTCGCGGATACGCTCGCGAACCGCGGCAATTTTCCTTGTCCCCACGCCTAGCCTTTTCCGGGTGGCGCGCTCTTCGGATGTCAGCACGGGCCGTGTCGACGAAGAGAGTTGGAGAAAAGGGCGGTATGGTCACATTTTCGTGAGCGACGAAGTCGCGAGCGGAAATGTGTCCATTCCGCTCTTTTTTTCAACTCTCTCTCCGGTAAACGGCGGAGCCGTTTAACGGAGCCATCACCTCGAGGACTGGGGTAAGCTCCAACCAACCGGTGAGCCGACCGACGTAGTCGGCCGGCTGGTTCTGCTCTCACCCGAGCTTCGAGCGATCACACATATGTCCTCTCATCGGGTGGTTATGGTCACATTTTAGCTCGACCGAGTTCTGCGGATAGACTCTTCCGGGGCGGCGAAGCCGCGCGACGAAGTCGAGAGTCGAAGACTCGCGACGAGGAGCAGTTCGACGGCGCAGCCGTCGGACACCCGGCTAGTGTCGAGCTCTCAATTTTGCTCGACTGAGTTCTGCGGATAGACTCTTCCGGGGCGGCGAAGCCGCGCGACGAAGTCGAGAGTCGAAGACTCGCGACGAGGAGCAGTTCGACGGCGCAGCCGTCGGACACCCGGCTATGTCGAGCTCTCAATTTTGCTCGATATGGGTAGGGCCGGCCGTTATGGTCACATTTTTGCTCGACATGGGTAGGGCCGGCCGAGCCCGCGGATATACTCTTCCATTACCAAACAGCACACGCTCAGCTTTTCTCACACCTCGTACACCACCGTGTAGCGGAACGTATTGTCGCCGCCGCCGTGGGCGCTCCCCTCGTTCAGTACCTCCACCCCGTCCCGCAGGATCCGCAGCCCCGGCGTGTACCGCGGGTGCGACCACGCTACCTCGAACGTGCGCGGCCCCACGCGCTTGCTGTAGTCGAACAGCGTCCACAACTTGGAGCCCACCCAAGCGCTCGGCCACATCTTGCGCTTGTCGGACTCGCTCAGCGCGCCCCCCGTCAGCTCCGGCACCGGTGCGTCGACATTGAAGTAGCTCCAGCCCTCCCCCAGCTTGGCGTTGTCCGGCGACGGCACCAACCCCTCCGTGACCACACCCCACACCAGGGCGCTTTCGTGTGGGAGGTCGTCGACACGTAGAATTCCCAAACCGTCGCCGTCCTGTAGCTCCCGACCGGCTGCGGCCCCGCCGTGTTGCCGCGGGCATCAAGGAGCTCCACCCAAAAGTAGTTGGCCCCGGGGTCCAGCCCGCTCACCGTGGTAACGCCATCCAAGTACCTTTTGACGCCGGTGGCGTGGTTTTTCGTCGACGAGTTGAGCACCGCCGCGGTGACGTTGGTGTACTCCGCCGGAACTTCGTCGACGGTGTTTCGGTACAGACGGACCTCGGTGACACCACTCATTTTATGTTTGAGTAAGATTTTTCGATGCACCCGGGGATATTCGGAGCGTTCTCCTCTAGCCGGCTCATCACATTGCTCGTATGGCGGATGAAATCCCCCTCCGACGTATACTCGGCTTCATTCAGGTGGCGGAGCGTGCATTCCGTGTTGATATCACGAACGACCTCGCCGAACCGTGACGAATAGTCGTTGTGGCGCTCAGCCTTGTTCGGCCATTCGAGCCCCCGATTCACCGCCGCCACGGACCCGCTGAGTAGTGAAAGACATCCGCTTACGATGGCGGGAACCCCGGTGGTAGCCGAAGGCTGCCCGATCCCGTACGTGAGATTAAGACAACCCACGCCGAGACTGAGTGCGACCGTGGTGAACAGCGCCATGTCCGCACGTCCCTTGAAGAACGAATAGGAATCCCCATGCAATCGCCTGAGTTTTTTCGCGTGTGCGCGCCACTTTTCAAGCTGGGGATTTTCGATCTGAACGGCGGCCTCGCTTTCACTCATTTTGTTTTGACCTGAGAAAAAGGGTGCCGGGTCTGATGTTAAGTCCTCCCACGTCAATCATTGTAAGCGTTCGGGGTTCCTCTACCGTGTTCCCGATAGAATTTTTTCGGATGCAAGTCGTGAACCCCATGAGGTAGTTCCACGGCGGGAGGTAGGTGGTTACATCGGGCCTATTGGTGTCCGACAGCCGCAGGTTTGTTTGGACAAGTGGCATTGTGTGTTACTACGTGTCGAAGAAAGAAAGCGTGATGGTGACACTTAAAGGCATCGACGGGGTTGACCTCTATAGAGCTCTCCACCAGTTCCGGGGCTGAATCGTCCTCATCAACGTCGAAGATGCCGCTGGTTTCTGATTGCGGCTCGAAGATTTCCACAAAGCCCTCGTGCAGCCCCGGGCGCAAAACACTTCCAGGAAAATTCGCTGTCCCTAGCGTATGCCGGAATGTCATGCTTCTTCGTCTGGTATTTGGTAGAAGGTGAGACAAATTACGTACGCCGTGGACTCGCCACTGCCAAGCTCAGTAAATTGCGTCGCAGTCCGCAGTTGAAGGTCGATCTCACCCACGTTATCTAGCGGCCGCCGGATCGGAATCCCCACCGTGTCTTCGTTCACACCTTTAAGACTGAGCTTCTGCCCAACGTAGCTCAACGCGTTTTGCGCGCGTGTTCCCGGAAGAAACCCGAGGACGCTTAGGCCCTGGTACGGGTCGTCGACGAAGATTGTGCTTGTTATTGCTAGCCCGAACGCTTGCGAGCCGTAAAGGTGAATCAACGAACAATGCGAGACCGCGACCTGCCACTTTGTGCCGTCGTTTCGGTCCATACGGAAAGAGCGGAAGTCGACGGGGACCCTTTCGTTTGGTCCGCGGACATTCATCCACACGTGAAAGAAGGGCGGATAAAGGCTACGCTCGGGCTCTTCCACCCAGAAGACGAGGCTGAAGGTGTAGTCGTTAACGAAAGTAGGAGTCCATGGAAGCACACTGGTTCTAAGCTTCGTCGGGCCCTGCAGGAGGTAGAAACTCATGTCACCGCGTACCAGCCGCGAGCCGTCGCATATCCCAGCGCACGTGTTGCTTTGGACGTACGACGAATCCGCCATTTCGCCAAAGACATTGCCGCCGCGCCAAGACTGCAAAAGAGCTAGGATTGAGTCGTTGTTTGCAGGGTCCCAGCTTTTGTAGGAATTCGACTGTCGGATCGACGGAGAGCACAGCATGATCGAAAGGGGGTCGGACTCTACACCTGTGAAGCCGGTGATCGGTGTGCACCACTCGAGCGCGAAGCGAACATGGGGTTGACCTTGGAAGCCGCTTCCGTTCTGAAAGGCGGGCGTGCGAACGGTGAAGGCGTGTTTCTCGCCGCTCACGCGCTCTTGGGTGCTAACGACTATTCTGTGCGCGAACATTTGTTTATGGTGCAGAAAAGATCATAGTAAGGTAGCTAAACATAGACGCTCACCAGTCCATCAGATTCCACCGTAATGAAGCCTCCGTAATGGCTGAAGACATCTACGGTGAGACTCGATGTCAACTGAGAACCAAACTGTGCCGTTAGATGGGACACCGATGTTGACACGTTGATTCCGTTCTCACTGAACTGACTTTTGTGCGACTGTGATTCAAGGTCACAAGCTATCAAAAACTTGCCCTCGTTCGCAGCCCACGTGGCCGAGTTTATTATTCCCATGTGTTCCAAGCATCCATACGCGTGGAAGGCTTTTTGCGCCTCTGCGAATGCCTCGGGGTTTGATTGCACGGGCTTAGATGGCGTTAGAACACCGTTAATGGTAAACTGATACCGACCGCCGTTACCGATTGGATTGTTGCGGGTAGATACATACTTCTTTGTGTTATAGTTGTCCTCGTCCTTTCGGAAGATGCCAATCAACGTCTTCAAGGCCTTGTAAGGGCTGGAGAACGCCATACTCATGGAGCCCGAACCATTAGAAGCAATCCATCGGTGCTGTGAGTAAGTCGTATACGGAATGACTAGCCGCCCGCCATTGGCCTCAAAAATCGCCCGATCGACGTCGGGGGCGAGATGAATCATCTCCGCAACATATTCGACGTTCCTTAGGACCCATGGAAAGTTTTTCTCCTGAACCTTATCTATGTCTCCAAAAGTAAGCTCGAGCGTCAAGTGTGTCCTATTCATGCTCCCGGTCGGGAGATACTTTTGCTGCATGCTTCCAACGATTCCGCTCATGAGAGGCACGCAAAACACCTGCGATGTTCCTCCCGCAACTTCTGTGCCAAAGCCCTCCGCTACGTTTCCAGCGAAATTTATCTGTCCCGACGAGCCTGAGAGGTCTAGGAGGGTGTGATAAAGGGCGTTGTATTCTTCAATGTTCTCGAGTGTCCCCCCGCCAGCGCCCCCGCTCGCTGACACCTTCAAGGCCCGGATAAGGGCGTGCGCGGAGTAATCTAATTTAATTTTATTAGCAGCCGTACCATCAGTATTATGGAGCTCGAATTTCAAATAACTCTGCCTGCAATTAAGGTACTCACCACGGTTTCCGGTAGGGAGTACGAACTTGATCGTGTTGCCCGGATTGAACCCAGACGTACTGTTCTCTGGATAGATATGCACCCTAATGAAATTGAAATTGAAATTAAACACTCCAATAACAGTATAAACCGGTTGGAGTCTCTGGGCCCCCCCTTTTGCTATGCCATACATGACTTAGTAGACTGAGGTAGACCGTGAACCACTAATCCCAACCTCTCCAATGGCAGTAACGATACCGTCTAAAACATACTCATAAACAAGTACTGTCTGCATACAGGTATGAAATATAACATGTCGCTAGTCTCCACGATACGCGGCCTGCTCCAGCCGCTGCGGGGTCGCTGATCAGCAGAGCTGTCCAGCTTGAGCTGGTCGAGGCGAACCTGCCTGACCTCGGCTCCTGTGCGACTCCGGTCGTGCCGGAGCTTGGGGGGAAAGGCAGGTAAAAAACCCCCCTCGCAAAGGTCGTCGTCGGTCCCGCCTCGATCCGTGCTCAACCCCGCCCGAGGTATTAGCCGCTCCTCTCGACGCAGCTCGCCACCTAGCCGAGTCTTCTCTCCTCCTTCGGGGGCTGAGAAGAGAAAAGAACTAGGCTGCAGACGGTGTCCGGCTGGCTCTCCTGCCTCCGAGCCAGATTTTCTCCTGTCCCCTGTCCTTTTCCCGTCTGTCTCCAACACCTATCTGATCGCGCTGTGGCCGTCCGTGCCCTCCCCCAGTGGTTTACGTTGTTAGGGGGGCGCCTTTACGAGCAGTGTGCCGTTACGATAACCCTAGGCACACTGCCTGAGGCAGCCTATTGATAACTGGGTACCGACTAGGGAAGGGTTAGGAAGAACACAGGGATCGAGTCGCCGGTCCTCAAAAGATGGTGGGTACGGGAATTTTTCCAAAAACCCCCCGTACCGGGCTTTTCCGGCGGCGGGTGATCCTAAGGACCGCCGCCGCCAGACCGTGCCGCTCCTCCGGCTGCGACCAACCACCGTCCTGCGTAGCCTCAGGCCTCGCCCCCAAGGGAGATCCGAGGCGCTCGCACGGCTGGCGACTGCTAGCGAGCGCCGTCCCTAGCGCGGCTTCCCAGCTGTCCGCCGCCAGCTCCAACACCTTCGTCCCTCCGCTGATCCGTCCGTACCCCTCTTCGCCAAAAAATATTTCGCAAACGCCGCCCCCGCCCCATCGTCGGAAGAGTATCTGCGAGTATTTAGTCGCGGAAAGACATATCGGACTGGCCGAGCGGGAGATCCGTGTGTTGGTGTACGGATATTATGTTTTTCCAAAACCCTCCGTACAAGGCTTTCCGACAGCTGCTGATCCCTCGGATCGCAGCTGCCGGTACCTCGTTTAGCCCCCTACCGTGCCAGGCCTGGCACGGCTATGGGGTTACCAGCGCCCACCGCGTGGAGGTAGAGGTAGGTGACGACGGGCTTGCGAGCGCACCCCCCTCCGGGGCCGCCGCCGCTGCGCCGCCGGCGGGCGCCGATATGCACCCTACTCTTGGTCGCCGGCGCCGCCCTGGGCTTGTTCCCGTACACGAACGAATCGCTGATAGAGCTTCGCACTTCGGTCATGGTATTGTTTATAGTATCGTTACAGAAAAAAAATTCGTTAGCTAGCCTCTTTCAAGTTTTGATCTTGGTCCTCTCATCTGGCCGTACGCGGATCTGACAGCCGCAGCGTGACCCTTCATGCTATTTAGATCTGCCCCCTTTCCATCAAGAATCCCCTCCACGCCCCCCGCAATACCGCCGACCCCGCGGGCAATGGCGCCGGCTGACGCGATACCAGCCCCAAGAACTGGGTTGAAGGCGGCGACCGGCGCAGCTGCTGAGAGCATCCATCCACCGAGTTTGTTTCCAGCCACTCGAACGCCGTGTGCGACCTTTTGGCCGATCGTACGAAGGTTGTGCAGTTTCTCGCCGATGAAGTGCCCGAGTCCCATGTTGTGTTTGATATAAGCCCAGATTTTTTTGTTCTGACCGCCCTTTTATCCAGGTGCTTTGCCCTTTTTTTGCCTCTCGGCCAGCTTTTCTCGAATGAATAATGCCTTTTCCTCCCTACCTTTCTTCTTCTTACCTGGCTTAAATTCTATCCCCAAACGCTCCGCAACCTCGTCCATTACCCCTGCTTCAAACATATAAGGGTTGTCAAGAACCAAATCCTCGTATGTTTTTTTGCGGTCTTCGAAAGAACGAACGAGCTGTTTAACACCCGAAGTTGATGGTGCGTCAGTCGAAGACTGGGACCTAGTTTCCAACACAGGCTTTTCGACTATGGGCGCCGCCACGTTCTTAAACGGGTCTTGTCGTTGCATTTCTGGAGCAGGCCGGCTGTTAACGCCCGCTGGTTGCTGGATTATAATGGGTGCCGGCGAGGGGGTTACCATTGTCCACCCTCTGCTAGGGGGAGTAGTTGTGACATGGGGTCGTTATTTACGCGCTGCACGACGCTAACCCTAACATTCTGATAAGCTTTGGGTGGGTTGGCTTTTGATGGTTTTGGTTTTGGCTTTGTTTTTTGTTTCTTATCAGCCGCCGGTTTCTTCGTCTTCTTTTCCCGAGTAACCTTGGTGTTCCGCCGCGGCATTGCTGTTTATAGCAATAAGGTCATAATTTTTATACAGCTCCCCCGTCCCCGTGTCGGCAAACATGAAGGCGTAGGGCCGGTCAAATACGAAACGCATAACATCCTCCGCCTCCTCCCGGGGTAAGGCTATCAGCTCCTCGAATATCGCAGTGGCTTCCTTCTTGTTCCGGCTTTTGTACATCAGAAAATGAGACAGTGTTTTCCGGATAGCAAGTGGCATAGCGTTGTACGACTGTACGAGGATTATGATGGACAAGCGGTAGTGGCGCCGGTTATAGATTAGGTCACGCAGCACACGTTGGATATCGTTGTCTTTGAGAGCCGCAGTCACATCGTCGAGGACCAACAAAGTATTCTTCTCTTTCTCCGCCGATTCCTTCACCGCCTCGCGGATCCCGTCAAGCGTACCCCAATCCAAATCGTCGTACATTCTGTCGTGGTTCTTGAAGATATTCCGCTTTAGGCTCGCCACACTGTGAGATGGCATAACGACGTGGACGTGGTGAAAGGCCTTGCGGTAGGCTTGCTTGCTCGACAGGAGGTTCACGAGCATGGAGGTCTTACCAGTCCCCGCAGATCCGATTATAGCCATGAAAAACGGACGGTCGGGCAGCGGCGACACGATTTGTTCGTGGATTTTCTTGTCACACAAGAACGCCGGGGGTTTCACTGTGAATTTCGATCTTTTTTCGATGCTGAACCGCATTTTACGTTCTTCCTTTTATAGTATCTTCGGATTTCTTTTGGAGCCACCCCCCAGGTTACTGCCTCGAGCACTTGATATTGCTCGTCTGTGAATCCGAACCCGTCATAGTTTTCCTTCCACCACGCCGCCGTCCCATAGTTTGAGCTAAAACTTGGATCTATCGGGGCGGACGTACTCGCAGACATGGACGAAACCGCTTCACCGTGAACTACCTCATCACCGATGGTGTCGAGTAGAGAAGAAGTAGACGAAGTAGAGGCCATTGTTCTATTTTATTTTCTACTGTCTAGTTTAGAAAAAGAAAATGACATGGGACGGGGAAATGATCTCGAGCGCAGCGACGGCAGTGACGGAGACGGTGAACAAGACACCGTTCCTGAGGTACTTGGCGATATTGGGGGGAGCGATGTGGCTAGTGGAGAGATTTCGGCCGGCGAAAAAGAACCAACCAGCCTTGACCCGAAGCCCAAAACTAAACGAGTAGCAAGCGAGAAGATGAAGGCCGCCCTCCTACGCGCCAGAACGGCAAAGGCTGAAAAGCGCCGGTCGAGGGCCAAGCAACCAACAACTAATCTGGACTCAAGGCCCCAGCCCCAGTTTTTCTTCGATATTGTTTAAAGATGCTCCAGCAGCTGTACTTGGACACGGCGTACGCTGACGCATGGCTCGATGATGGAACTCACGTATTCTCCCTACTCGATCCACTGACCGCCCCGCAAGGGTACACGCTGCAGGTTAGGCTGTTGAACGCGTGGCTCCCGCACACATATTATAGCATCTTCGAGGGGAATGACACGCTGGTTCTTAAATACGACGACGGTGGTGGGATTCCGGGAGAGCCGGTCACCTTAAAACTTCCCCGCGGGAACCGGTCAGTCGACGACATCGTGGCCTTCCTAAACGATGGACGTCTCGATGAGTACGTGGCGAGTTACGACGAGAACACGAATAGGCTGTCTCTAGTTGCAACGGACTTCGCGGATCATCATGTTGTGATCGGGGAAGGCACCACGTGCACTCGGCTACTAGGCTTGAATGTTGGTGACTCCGCCAAAATCGTCGACGGAGAGTTGCTGCTCACCGCCAGCCGTATCGTGGACTTGACGCGCACCAGCTCGGTGTTTGTGCATAGCAACCTACTCACTCAAAACCGCGACCCCCGGACAAGGCGCGTGGGCGACATCTTAGCGAAGATCCCCAGCTCGGCACTGTTTAACGAAATCGATCACTTCAGCTCCGACGCGTTCGTGGACGTGGCCAACCGCTACCTAAGCTACGTGAGCATCCGGCTAAGCGACGACGACGGGCGGACGCTCGACCTCAACGGCGGACGTTTCACGGCGACGCTAAAATTAGCTTTTTTAAAGATTAACAATGAACCAGTCACGGCAAGTATCGGCGCCGCTGCAGCTGAACGGCCGCCGGGCGGTGGAGGTGGACCTCAGCCATGTCGAATTGCTTTACCGGGAGCTAGCGGCCCGGGTGACGCTGGAGGAGACGGAAAATGACAGGCAGGACACGGACATTGAGGGAGTCACGACAGACCTGACGGCGCTTACTGACACGGTAGCTACGTTTTCCAACGAGTTCACCGCGGCAAACATCCGCACCGACAATATCACCGCCGCTGGGTTTGACACCGACATCTCCGTGGGTGCCTCGCTCTTGCCTACAACGTCGGCGTTGGTCGGGCCGATTCACTCACTCGGGAGCGAAACGCATGAGTGGAAGACTGTGCACGCCGAAGAGGTTATGCTTGCTGGCGCGAGCCTAAGTAACACACAGGGGGGCTTAAGGGAGGATATAGACGCCATCGAGGATCAAAATCTTGTGCAGCACCTGAAGGTCGAGGGAACCGGGTTGATCGGCACCGACCACAACAAAAGAGACTTCGGGGCGTTGGACTTCCCGTGGTGGATCGTCGGATCCCAATCGCTAGTCTCGGATCCCGATTGCCGATGGCGATACCGTATCCTGTCTTGGAGGTGGAGACGATACCGCAAGGCTCTTTGGTAGCAAGTACAGTGCTTCGCTATGGGACGAGACTGTGAGAGGACTACGCGAGAAGTTTTGCTGGATTTTATTCCTTTTGCGACGACGCGTTTCGGGACTTCTGCCGTACCGCGACTAGCGATTGGATTCTAGCTTGACACTTCTCAAGGAGCTCATATTGCACGACTGACCCACGGCGAGCAGCCAGCGACTCATCAACTGAGGCGAGCGACCGATTTTTTTCTTCTTCTTTTAACTCGAGGACGCTGACTACCTGCCGACAGCACCTGTGTTTAGCGACTTGTGTTTTGGAGACGCAGTGCTATTCGGGCACAGCGTTTTCTTTGACACGGCGAGAGCAATTTGTGGATTGAGGGATTTTTCGAGGTGAAGATGCAAGCGCGTAATAAGTGCAGTGACTTCTATGGGAGCACCAAATACGGGATGGTCTACGCTACGCTGATACTTTCGAAGATTTCAACGAGGGAGTTAGCAATGTGACAGTATTTTTGCTGTTGGCCTACCGCACGCTTCAAGTGGAACATCGGACCTACCGTTGGCCCGTATCTTCGCGAGGAGCGCGCTTCTGAGAAGTCTATTTTCCGGATTTCTTTTTATCGAGTCCTGCCATACGAGTAAAAGAGCGCAAGTATCTATGCCTGGAGGACTGCTACAGTACCGGATGACACTTTTATTGAAGCGAGCAATATTTCTTATGGCTTTCTGTAAGCAAGTCTTAGAGGACTGGCGACCAAGACCGCTACAGCGAGCTGCGATATGTTTGCTGTTTCAGCGAAGATGGACGACCGTACAACCTGTGGACTACCGCTACGCTGCGACGACTGCCTGCTTTCCTGAGAGGGTGCCGCTTACGCAGTTATTGTCACAGTCGAGCTGCTGAGCAACGCGAGGCAGCTAGATGCTACGGATGGCTACGAGAGAAGCAACTACCGGGCGCGATGGGAGTCGACTTCGGGGACTTGCGTCGAGAATATTTTTCTTCGACCTACGCGACCGACTACGCCCCGGAGCACTGCTAAGGTTGCGAGCTTCAACATGTACATTATTTTACTTTTCCGACCCTTCGTGGTCCTGATCTACTGCTGGATGTGTTGTCTTCCGACCACACCAACAACGAGGACGTTGTTGCTAAGGAGGCGAGAGTGTCATTG
>JAPMLY010003586.1:0-15000 GCA_026401115.1 Tetraselmis chui | reverse complement strand
CACGGATCGCAGGGTCGTTGTGTCGTATTCTGCCGCATCTATCGCTTGAAAGGTATGCAAGGTAGTCTTCTTGCGATGAGCCACACCATCAGCGCGCACATACGGAAAATAGTCTACGACCGATGAGATACAATCAACGCGTGCAACCGAAGTCCGCTATCTCAAAAAAATGAAAGTTGTTTACAACGATCACCGAGTGAACGGTTGTTGTCTTCGGGCGCCCTTGTGATCAAGCCTTCTAGAGTACCTTTTTGATCGTAGAATGTACGCCATGAATCCACTAACCCCAGCCTCTCCAATGTATGGCTAGGGATCAAGTAAATTTTGTCGACGTTGATGGTAATGATGTTTTGCAACGTCGATGTTGATAGTATTGATATTTTGGATTGCCGATGTTGATGGCGTTGAAAGTTTGAGATGCTGACATCGATGGCAATTTAAGCCAATATTATCGCCGATGAATCGATATTTGGGACGATATATCGATACATCGGGCTTAAATAATCGATATTTTACAATTGTTTTGATAATTGATGGCATTAATGCGAGCACTTCTGCCATCGTGTCGATGTCGATGTCGCAACCCATCACATCGATGGCACTATCACAAGATGATGATGATGATACTATCGACGATGCATCGATGGCTGATCCCTAGCCTTGCTCCAATGGCAGTAGCAATACCGTCAATTTCATGCTAGTAAATAGTAATTATACACTAGTTCCGAAAAATATTTCCCCCTACTACTATCCACGATGCGCAGCGTGCTACAGCAAATGCGAGGACACCGAGCAGCTTAATTGACCAGTTGGCGCTCAACGAGACGGGCATGCCTGCCCTCAGCTCATGTGCGACTCCGGTCGTGCCGGAGCTTGCGAAAAACCCCTCGCATAGGTCGTCGACGGTCCCGTCCCGATCCACGCGCTCCCCCGACGGCTTCCGAGATGTCTCAGGTCCTCCCCGTCGCAGCTCCCTCCTAGCCTAAACTTCCCTACCCCTCCGGGGGCGGGGAAGAGAAGCCTCCATAGGTGCAAACGGTGTCAGACACGCGCCCATGCCTCCGCGCCAGATTTTCTCATCTCCCCCGTCCGTCTCCGTTTGTTCCCAACGCCTAATTGATCGTGCGAAATCCCTCCAAAGCCGCCGCCGCTGCGCCGCTGCCGGGCGCATGGAGATCGTAGATGTGTGCGGGGTGCCGGTGCGACTCATGACAACTGAAAGGAGTTCTACTACGGGACCGGCCCAACGGTGTCGTAGAGCATCAGCGATGGGGTGTATTTGTTGCGTATGCTTGTTGTGAAGTATGGGATAGGTCAAAGTCGGTGCAATTTTCTCCTCTCGCCAATTTGGATCTTTTAATCGAGGAGTTGCAACGCCGAGTGTTGGTCTGTCCAATGAAACTGGGTTCAATGAGTCGAATGAAGTCCGGTTTGTGAGCGGGGGTCTTAGCGAGGATAGGAGGAGGTCCTCCGGGAGGACATCGAGGTAGGAGGTGAGTGAGTCAAAGGAGTTGCCTCCGTTGGCGTGTACCAAACAGGTGGGCATGTGAATTGGAGGAGGTGAGTGGCAGACGAGTGGTGTTATGACGGTTGAGGGGATCGGTGGGGGTGGGGGGGGTGACGGTTTAAATGGCTTTATTGCTAAAGTCTTCGGGGTAGTTCCCATCAACCCCCAATTTCGCGTTCCACTAGGGACAACATAAGTTGGAGAGCTCTATTGTATACGTCTTGTCGGAAGCTTGGCATTATTGAGGGGAAGCCGCCTAGCATGTGACCGTTGGTAGTGTTTTGACCACACATAGGAAATTATATAGAGGGGTTGCACGTGAGTTGGCGAGTGTTGTGTATCCCCCTATATGAAATAATGTTTCTGAGTCAATTAGATGATGGTGAATGGGCTATACTTTCTATGTTGTGAGAAGTCCGCCCCGTCTACGGGCGAGGTGGACCCCGTGTTTGGTGATGTCTGCCGTCGTTGTGTGGGTGTGGCGAAGGCTATATTTGCGGGCGTTGGCCTTTTGGTTAGTATACCGGTTTGGCATGGGTTTCTTTGTGGTCGAGGGACGAGTGTGTAGGGCAAGGTCCAACACTAAAATCCCCCGCTCGGGCAGTCCGATATGTTTCTTCGAGATTAATTACTCGCAAATACTCTCCCGATAAGGAGACGGGGGCCATGGCTGTGCCATATTTTTTGGCCGGAAGGGTACGGACGGATGAACGGTGCTGGGACACGGGTGTTGGAGCTGGAGGTGGACAGCCGGGAAGCAGCGTGCGCCAAGGAAGGGCGCTCGCTCGATGTCAACAAGCGCTCATGAGGTCGAGCATACCCATATAGCGGGGTGGAACTCGACATAAGCATCGAGGAGGACAGCCGCGGCGAGAGGAGTGACATTGTCTCGCGGCGCTAATATTACATCGGGTGCCGCGAAAAACCCCCGTACCGAGGGTTTCGATTAAAACTTCCATACCCGGCACCTTTTGAGGTCGGAGCCCCGATCCTTCCTTCCAACGCATCCTCTCCTCTCGTCGGTACCCGCCATCGGTTGGTAGGAGGCCTCAAGCAGTGTGCTATGATTTCAGGGTTATCGCGAGTGCACACCGCCCACGGCGTCCACCTGGCCTCGTATACCACAAGTGGAGGGTACGGGCGGTATGGTACGGATCATCCGGTGGCATTAATAGCTAGCGGCTGCCCGGGACATGACATGCGCGACGGGAGGAGCGACAGACGGCAACCAATTGAAGCTTGGGGTTCTCAATCGGGTGCCCCGAAGGGAGGGAATGCCTAGGCAAGGAGGCGAGCAGGGACGAGAGGAGCGGCTATTATTTCGGACGAGGGTGTGTGGATCGAGTCGGGGCATATGACGACCTGAGCGAGGGGCCGGCGCATGCCTTCATTCGTCCATTGCCCGGCGCATGCCTTCATTGTCGTATTTTGGGTTCGCGATAGTTGCGTCGTGCTAGGTGTGATGTGAGGCGCTGCTGCCGCTGGAAAAAATACAACGTTCTCGAGGTAAAACGAGTGATACCTTTGCGATAATAATAAGCGTAATTTGTTGAGAGGGTCGGAGTGCAGTTTGGTTTGAATGTGGAATGCCATTCGGAGTGTTGTTAGGTCTTCCATGGTGGCCCATCGACTGCGTGTGGTTGTTGTTGTGGGTTAGTTAATTTCGGAGAGGGGCCCTACTCGTGAAACGAGGCGGTCGACTTTTTAGAATTGAAATTGAAATTAAAATTGTTCATAGCGAACCAGCAAACTAGACCGGCAGCCATATATCGGCCCTCTATACTCAGCCATACATGACTTACGAGCAAGTTTAGACCGGGTCTCTTCGACCAGGTACACCTATCGACACACTTAGCTTCAATATGTGTCGACGTTCCTCGAGAGTTAAAAAACTGTAAGCAATCGGAGCAATTGCCGCCGCCCCCCCGCCTAAGCAATAACAACGCAAACTTTTCTTATCAAGGAAAAAATATATAATTATAGATCCACTTGTCAAGAAATGCAAAACTACACTTCTGCTCGACCTTCACGATGCATGGCCCGCTCCCGCCGAACCGGGGTGTCGACCGGCCTAGGCCAGTCGGCGTTCGGGAAGGACCGGGCTAGCCTACAATCTAGCTCCCGCCGTCCCGCGTGACTTCGGTCTTGCCGAAGATAGGAGGGGAAAGGCTGGCAGAAAACCCCTCCTCACATAATCGCTCGTCGATCCCGCCGCCGCATCCCGTAGTCCCGTAGTCCCGCTCAAAGGTCGCTGCCGCGCCCACCGACGTGACGTTCCTCCTTGTCGAGGTCCCCCGTCATATCGAGGGCAGGTGAGGGGGACCAAGACACGCAGATTAAGGAAGAAGCTGGCGCTCGTGCCTCCGCGCATGGATTTTCACCGCTAGTTTTCCCAGTTTTTTCCCTGTCAAATACCCGGGTACATGTCTGGTAGTCCGACTTGTGCCCGTACCCTCCCCCCTCCGATCGCGCGTCCACCAAGCAGCCTCTTTCGAGCGTGGGCCTCCGCTCACCCGGGCCCACACTCTATGTATATAGGTTGTCAGGGTGGGGGGTCTCGAAAAAGAGGAGACATGTCACCGTAGCCGGATCCTTCGGGCCGCGGGTGCACGGAAATTAGTCAAAACCCTCCGTGCGGGGGTGTTTCGACGGTGCCGACTCGGAGGGTCATCGTCGCCATATCGTGTCGCTACCCCCGTCGCGACCAACCTCCTTGTCGCCCATGCATAGTCCTTCCCCATGGAGATGTACCATGTCGACGTAGCAATCTCCCTTGGTGTTGCTTCCCAGCTGGTTCGACGCCGGGTACGGACATTATACTAGTTTCTAAAAAAGGCCCTCCGTACATGGCTTTCCGTTGGCGACTGATCCTGAGAATTACCCCCGCCACACCTAGCCGCTCCTCCGCTAGCGACCGACCACCGGCCTATGTCGTGTCATGCCTCTCCCCCCGGGAAGGCTCGATGGGCACATGGCTAGATAGTTGACAGCGAGCGAGCGCCCTTTCCTGGAGCTGCTTCCCGGCTCACCATCGCTAGCTCCAACGCCCGTGTCCCACAGCTTATCCGGCCGTACCCTCCTCGCCACTACATGCACCAGAGGCATTGGTCCCACTCCCCCAAAGTAGGACGCAATATCTAGTAGTATTTGGCTACGAAAAACACTTCGGACGGGCCGCGCGGGAGATCTTGGCGGCGGTGTTGCACAGAAATTATTTATTCAAAAGCCCTCTTTATATGGCTTTTCCGAGAGTTGATGATCCCGCGGATCGCGCTGTCGGCCCTCTTGGCTCCCTACCGTGCCAAGCCGGGCACGGCTACGGGGTTTCCATCGTCCACCGCGGGCAGGCGAGGGGATGCCGACGGGCTTGCGAGCGCACCCCCTCCGGGGCCGCCGCCGCTGCGCCGCCATCTAGACTTTCTGTTTAACTCGGCGGCGGGTGAGTTCGGGCGGAAGAGTCGGATGCGGGGGCTTCAAAGTGTGGTGATCGTCGGGGTTTCAAATAGTGGATGTGTTGGGGAGGTGCATGTTTGTGTTTATGTAAATTTTGTTGGTGGCTGCATTTAAAGGTCGGGGTTAATGGGGTCATTCTTGAAGGTGATGAGAGGGGAGGACCATGGGGGAGGGCCGGGTTGTGGGAGGATGGGGGAGGTGGCGTGGGGGTGAAGCCATATATCGTTGAAGGCAGTGAGCTAGACGGGGCCGGAGGGGATTCAGCTTATTGTTTCACGGAGTCGGAGGTAAGGCTACGGATAAAATGAATTTTGTCGATGTTGATGGTAATGAATTTTCTAAACTTCGATGTTGATAGTATTGATATTTTGGATTGTCGATGTTGATGATTTTCATATCTTGGGATGTTGACATCGACGGCTGATATTATTGCTGCGGTATCGATATTTGGGACGATTTATCGGTACATCGGCCTTTGATAATCAATACTTTCCAATTGATTTGATAACTGATTACATTGATATTTGCCCTAATGCCATTGTGTCGATATCGATGTCGCAACCTATCAAATCGATGGCACCATCAGCGGGTAATGATGATACTATCGACGATGTATGCATGGCTGATCCCTAGTCTTAGTTGGAGGCAAAGGGCATTGGATCTCATGAAGGAGGGAGTGGGCGTGGCAGTCCTAAAGCGCACAAATCCAAGCGCCATGAGTCGTAATTTGGGGTGGGGTGGCAGTGGAAGTAAATGGCAACGAGTGGGCACGTGATGCAATGGGTGGTGTAGGCGGGTTATTTGTGGTCATGCCATTGTGTGCATAGGGTGGAAGGGGGTTTGAGTTGACATACCGCGGTTGGGGTTTAGGAGATAATGTTGAAGACGTCACCGAGTTGTTTTGGATGCCCCATGCAGTGATGAGTTACTTCCGGAGCCCACTTGATCACGTATTAGGTGTGTACATATTCGTTGTTTTTGTGCTTGGAGAGTATGCAAGTGACGTTACCGGGGGGGTAGGTAGAGTCCGAGGAGAAGAGGTGCACCATGTCAACGTGCGTTTGGGGACAAGACGGGAGGCGGTGCTGAGGTGGGGTGACTTTGTGCCTGAGGTAGGTGTGTGAGAGCCGCGGTTGAAGTGAAGAAGGGGTTGGAGAATCCAAGACGGGTGCACCATGGAGGGAGGAAGAGCTTGTTTGGAAGCAGAGGGGTACATGGGGAGTCGGATATGGAATGTGTTGAGGGGTTCGGTAAGAATTACAGCGAAGAGACGAAGATGGGAAGTGAGGGATTTTCGGACCCTTTTGAGGTAGGAGACGGTTTTGCATGATTCAGTACAGCTCGGGGGACGCTACGTGTTGAGGAAACCGCGGTGCTAAGCGTTCTGCATATAAGGCCGTCGAGTTTTTGGAGTTGTGGGTTGTTAAAGATGCAAAGTTGGAAGTTCAAGTGTTTGCCGATGAAGAGACTGCGGATAATGATAATTCTGCGAGACAGAGTGAAGAGAGAGGTCGAGAGGGCGTTGTAGCGAGTGGTGGTAAGGCTTTTAAGTTCGCGCCATTGTCTGGTGAAGAAAACGATGGCGTCGAGTTTGACGCCGAGGGCAATCGTTTTTGGAGCCATGGGTCGATCGAGGGTATAGTAGGAAGGAGTGCCTGCCGTTGACAAAGACATGTTGGGAGGAGGCGTGAAGTGAAGAGGGAGGGGCTGGTAGGGGAGAGGGCGATACCCTTATTCTAGAGAACGCATGTGATACAGCATCTCGTAACGTTGATGGTTGTTACGGTGTGCTCACTTAACATGGATAGTTTCCGTAGTTCGACAGACATATGGCAGGAGAGTCCGTGGCGGTGCCGATTGAAATCGCATATCCGTTTGCTCAAACTGCAGTAGTTTTGAATAGGTTTAAGCAACTTTATAGATTTGATGCTTGATGTAGTTTAACCTATTCACAAGTATAGCCGTTGTTGAACGTTGATGATTGCTTCATGTCTTTTTCATTTTTGCGCGGATGCCGTGGTAGATCTAGCCGATAATTTGACCTCTCGCGCCAATGTTTACCACGTTCTCCATTGTCGCCGCACGCGATACCAATGGAAGACGGGGAGGAAGAATCGGCGCAGCGAACCACACCATCATTAATTTTGAGGCGCTAAACCCGTGGGGTTCCGTTAATTTGTGGCCGGCAGCTCCACTAGTTACTAATGTGGCCGTTGTTGGAACAGCCTTGCGTCGTGCGTCCGTTTTTGCCTTTGATGTGGCCTTGGCTTTGGCACTTGCACATGGCGGCTTGTCGAGCCTGATCTTGGCGAGAGTGGCTCCAATTACGGCTTTATCGGTTTACCTCGCGCGTGCGGTTAGCAAGCATACGTCGAAAGGCGTCAAGCTGGCGGGAGACAAGGTCCGGTCTCGGCGTGCAAAAACGCTCGTCCGCCAACTCCGCGAAAACGGTATCTATATATGAAATTTCATGTCCTTACTTGTTGAAGCGTATATAGTCCAGTCGAGAATGCGGACGCGTTCCTCGTTCGGCCGTCGCCAAATAGGTGCGATGGCCCGCTCGGATGGAGATCACGGCTGCCTTTCTAATTGTTGTTAGAGCATAGCCGGACGATAATACGTCAAGAGCCTCACCGATTACCGCGTTGGCGAAGCTATCACATTAGACCGTGAATTCGATATGCATAAACTTTGTCAAAAGCTACATGGCGGCGGGCGGTGTCGTCGATCAGGATCAAGAGTCTTGGCTCGTAGGTGTCACGTGGGGGCGCAACATACTGATCATGGTGATATCATTGTAAGAAGCGAAGTCGACGAACGTGTCCTCGGGTGGGTCGGGGTAGTCGTTTAGCAAGTCGCCCGGGGGCGCAAAGTCCGCTTTTCCGCCCTCTGGTTGTTATGTATCGGGTGCACATGGAGTGGAACGTTTTCGTGTTGAAATCGTTGGCGCGCTGATTAATTGCAGAATCTGAGCTAGCTAATCGGTGCGAGACGGTTGAGTTGGATCAAGAATCGAGCCGCGTTACTCGAAGACAGCGAGTCGGACTTGTTCTGCGACATCCGATCGACTAGCTGGCGTGGCGGCGGTGGCGCTAGGCTTAGTCGCATGTGTAGAAGGTTGTACATTAGTTTTTTGTCATGCGGGGGTAAGTGCTTCGCGAAGCTCGAGTACGACGCATGATATGAGGAAGTTGACACCCTACACGACTGCGAGAGTCGTGACTGCTTGAGCGAGTCAAAGACATGGCAAGCACATGCAAAGGTAGAGGTTGCTCTCGCAGGTTCGTCTATCTATCTTATAAAAACTAGGCCTTGCTGGAATTTTCCGCTGACGAAGGGGTACTTCGGTTTTGCCACCTCCTAAACCTCAATAGTTGGTGCTGCTAGGGTTGAGACGCGTCGCTATTACAGTAACGCCAACTGCTATTCTACATTTGTGTACAAATGTGGATTGATTAAGGCAATCCTGATTTACAGATCTAGGACATCAATATGCCCACAATACGTAGACCAAGCCCATCTACCGGGCATGCGGCCGCTAGCAGGAGAGGTGTGCCAATCCTAGGAATTTCACTCACTAGTAGATGAAATTCCTAAGAAATCCTGGGATGGGAATTTAACCTTTCAGATAATTGAAATGAATAAAGAGGGAAACGTGGCGCATTGCGGTGTAAAGCTTTGCTGGTGCATCCCGGAGCCGGAGGGCATGGCGACAATGCGCCGGTTGCGCCGGCTCACTCAACATGACGTCCTTTCCTATCACTCCCGGTGTCCAACTCGCTCGCCTAGCAGCCACGTACCGTTAGTTATGGGTCACGACACGCTAACCTACACTACAATGTGTACGTGTGTGCGTGTGAGCGCGCGCGCACGTGTGTGTGTGTGTGTGTGTGTGTGTGTGTGTGTGTGTGTGTGTGTGTGTGTGTGTGTGTGTGTGTGCGTGTGTGTGCGTGTGTGCGTGTGCGTGTGTATGTGTGTGCGTGTGTTTCAGTTAAATATAGAGAAATGTATGAAATGTGTGTGTGTGTGTTTGTTTGTATGTATATATGTGTGTGTGTGTGTGTGTGTGTGTGTGTGTGTGTGTGTGTGTGTGTGTGTGTGTGTGTGTGTGTGCCCCCCCCCCCCCCCTTCCCACGAGAGGAAAACTTGCTTGGAATAGGCAGGACTTCGAATACACACATGGCTCCAAGAAGGGCGGACCCTCCTTCCTTGGAGCGGCCGCCACTCACCCCGCCTCGGCCACACGCATAAAAGTTCTGGTGACCTCCACCCCCCCCCTCACACACCATCAATCGCGCGGAACTAGCGGGCATCGACATAGGCCTGCAACTCGGCCATATTCACCTTCTTATTGACATTGCGTGCTACCTCCGCCTCATGCAAGGCTACATGAACTGCCACAACATTCACCGCGACACAATTCTCTCCATCACGCACAGCCTCAAAACCCGTTGCGACTCAGGCATCCGCACACATCTCGGCAAAATCAAAGCACGCAACCACTCATTAGGCAACGACCTCGCGGACACCCTTGCTAACCAGGCTGCGGATAGACTCCCACCCCACACAACATACACCACAGGTTTAAATGTGTCGATAGGACACCGGACGTGGCCATACACCCTGATACCACACACCCCAGGGGAACCCATACCCTACAAGTACACCAACCTCAAAACATACGCCCACACATAGAGCACCAAACACACACACACACACACATCCCTCTCACACACCTTTTAACACGCTGCCCTCCTCGCCTTTGCCGCGGAGGACGGAGCCGACTTCACCTTCCACAAAAAACTAGCAACACTCACCAACATCCAATCAGGTTTTGTATGGGAAAGCATGTTTGGTATAGTTGCTGGACAACCTCATGCTTAGGCAGCGCCCTCGTCAGTCCCTTACTGACTATGTCCACTTCATGAGATTGACACTCGATGGCTACAACGAGACATGTCACATGATTGACATGGTGAGTTTGCCACACATGGAGCAACGCATGGTGGGATTGTGGGTAAGGAGGCGGGTGTTGTGTACGCCCCACATGAATTCTTGATTGTCGTCCCCCTCACCCCACCCACATGCCCACCCGACTTGTTGCTGTTGACGAAGGCCTCTCGCTCGACTCCCTCACCTCGTGCCCAGCCACCCTCCACGCCGATATTCTCCCACCCGCGATGCGACCCCCGGCACACATACCCGACTTTACCCGCCTCCTCGAACCTCGATACGTCGGTCACACATACAAACGGTCGCCGCCGCTACTCTTCGATTAAAATGATTCAGATTGGGGAATCGAAGCACTGCACGGACAATAACCTCTCCCACTGAGCTCAATTTATTCGCGTCAAATATACCCCCTCGCCACTGCCATCCGCCAACACTGCCCAGGTACCGAAGTAGACATCCTTCCCATCGTCATGAACCGCACGGGTACACCGCACTCATCCACCATCACAAGTCTCACCTCTGTTCTCACTTTCCGCACTGACCCTCTTGACAAACTCATTTCGAAAGCACGACTCGACAAATCACGCATCATTGCACGACTTCGCACGCACACTATCCAATGGCTGCATCATCTCCTACTCATGTACCGCATCAAATCCCGCACATCCACTCGCCGCGCCTCCACACACTGCGCCTACGCACGCCCCTAACTGCAAGCCGCCACCACCACGCATCGCACACTCCCGGGGGGGGGGGGGTATAAATCCCCCGCACCCTTTGGAGAGGCTGGATTTAGGCGGTTAACGGTCTAGCCTTGACTTGTAAATTTCATGTGCGGCATTGTTGGGAGGGCCCAGAGACAGCAACCGGCGCATACGGTACATGTTGTAGACCGGCGCATACGGTTCATGTTGTAAACAATTTCAATTCAAGTGTGTGTGTGTGTGTGTGTGTGTGTGTGTGTGTGTGAGACATGTAAAGAGAGGTGTACGTTAAATGTGTATCCGTGTGTTATGTGTGTGTGTGTGTGTGTGTTACTGTGTACGTGTGTGTGTGTGTGTGTGTATGTGTGTGTGTGTGTGTGTTTGTTTGTGTGTGTGTTTGTGTGTGCGCTCGCGCGCGTGTGTTCGATGGCATGTCTGCGCAATGTTAGCATTCTCCAATATAATAGTGGGTACAACAGCTTCATGGAGTGAAATTACCGGGTCCGAGAGGAATTCCCAGGAATTCCTTTGGAATTTCAACTCCTTGAATATGGAATGGATTGGGCCCCTCTGACTACAGCAGTCGCATCTCAAAAATATTTTGCGGTATTTACTTTTTTTATTCCACTACGGGACATGTGATGCACATGCGGTTCATTTCTCGAGTTCTCCGCCCGCCGTAGTGTAGTCGTCCATGCTACGGCACCGTACCAGTACCGTATGTCCGTACATTATTACGACTGATGATATTTGCGCGATTCCAGTACCCGTACCCTCGTTCCCCCGCTTGTTTTTTCCCGTCCTCGTGCCTCTTTGGTACTTCACATCTGCTGGCACGAGTCGACTAGCTACCGGGACAGCAAAGGATGATGGGAGTAGGAGGAGTGCAGACGACGTCGAGTTCAGACTGATGCACGACGCCCCCCGCCTCGCCCAACCAGCGGGCACATATTGTAGATAGCGACGTCCGCAGCCGTTCAGCAGCTGCGAGACGACACAGCGACTATATACTGGCTTGAAAATATGCAACAATTCAACCGTCATATTTATTGGGCTGTCGTATCCTATTTTTCTCTGTCGCAGTTTGCGACCATCGCTTTCGGGCAGGAGGCCGGCGGTGCTGGCACAAATGCATCTAGCGCAGATGGGGTTGCTGTGGTGGTTCACCGCGCACAGCTGTGCGGCCTGGTGTCCACATTCAACACGCCTGGAGTGCGCAATCCCAACTACGTGGCCCACGCTCGTGCCATGATCCAAGCTGTCGCCGATGTAAATGCGGGGGACTGCACCATCCTTGGCCCCGGCTGCGAGTCGCGGGTCAGCTGGCCGGGCAAGTCACCCGCGATCGCAGTTGGAAATCATGCTCTCGTGAAAGTCGCAAAATGAAAAACAAAAAAGCGTCAGCAACGTCACAGAAGACCCACTGCTGCCTTAGCAGCCGTATCTTCGGCGGCTGCTGAGTTTACTCGGTTTGCGTATTTCTGTTGCATACAGGGGGGAGGCTACAGCTAGGGTTTTCACTGTGGGAGCTGGATAAAAATTCCCGCTCTACGCCCTCCGCTATTGTCCGCTGCATCGAAGAAGGGAACAACGTGGTGGTGGGCCCAACCACCACCCCTCAGACAGAGTCGGCGATGCTGCTGGCTAACGTATACGGTGCGAGCACCTGGTAGTATAAATACCATTCCTGGAAGGAATATTTATCGTTTCAAAAGTTTGAACCCATATTTCACTACTCGCCGGCTTGCCGCGCTTCTACCCATGTTTTCCGAGGTCTGTCCCGCCTGCTGCTGTTGCAGCGGCGGCTAGGTGACCAAAATGTCTTTATTAGTTGGACATGCATCCCGGCAATAAAAGCTGTAAAATAGGAGCAACGCGATATGTGTATATACCCGTATTGTGCCATGGGATACTTGTGGGCTCGTGTACACGCACGGCGCTGCCTATTTTCCCGCCCGCTCCTACCTGATGACATACTTATCTCTGCCCATGATGTGCTCCTTGCCTGATGATGTGGTTCAGATGTTCCAGTTGTGGGCTACGCGTCGAGCTCCACTCTCTTCTCCAATCAGGTATCCCCGTTTCTTAACTATCAACAAGGATGAAGCAGCCAGCATGTGTATGGCACTTTCTTTTTTTTGAGCTGTTCATCGCTGGCAAGAGTCGAGGCGAGGAAATTGATTGATAGCGCCTAGCCGGCTACATACGCTGAGGATGTCGCTACTCATCGATATTCCATTTATTCCTGGCCTCGAATAATTATAATAATAATAATTGATGGACATGGAATGATATTTTGATAATCTCAAGAAAATATCGATACGCATATCCATATCACGACGCTTCTAAGCTCTTCACTATTGCTAAACGTAAACGACAGGACGTCTACGGAAATTACGCTCGGAGCTTTCCCTCAGACGAAGTGAAGGTCGAGGCATTGATCCAGCTCTTCTCTTTCATGGGCTGGGAGCAGGTAGTACGACATCTCGAGAATCGGTCATCGGTGGTGATATGATACTTATTTATATATTAACTTGCTTGTCGAGGACGACACGTACACTAATTTGGATTCCACGCTCGGGCAGCATCAGTCGCGCGCACTTATTGTCGGTTTTAATCTGTATAAGCGACTGTCTGAGCCTCGTCCACTGCCGCCCGCGACCGTCCCTAAAGACGTGTATGCGCAACGGCGCGACTTTCGTGCCGCCTGCTACGTATTGTTAATTGTACAGGTATTTCCAACAATTGTACAATTTAAACGACGGCGGACTTCCCAAGGCCGCTTATTTATTTATTGCTTGATCTCGATATGAATTATCGACACTGTTATTCCCTCTCGTTTGTAGATCGCAGTTCTCTACACGCCGACGGCGTACGGGTTCAGCTTGGAGGAGGTGCGTGCACTCACTCGCTCGTCCATCCCTGCTTGGACAGTGATGCAACCCCCCCATTTACATACATACTATATATACATATATGCATCCTTCATCATCTGTGCGTAATAATCCCGTCCGTCGGAGAAATGCTGCCACGAGCCCGCAACTGCCAGTTATATATGTATGCGCCTCTCTCGATCGCGGCCGTTCGTCCCCATGATGAAGTCATGACCTGCTTGGTACATCAGGACTGATATCGTTGTGATTGACGAGCTCGTTTCCCGACGACTACATCATAACAATTCAGTCGAGACAAATATGTATAATGAACACATGTATAATATGTGGTGAAAGTAATGAGCTTGCTCCGAGTTTTGGTCGCGTGTGTAAAAATGTGTGCAGTCGTTGACGTCGTCGGCTCGACGGCAGAATATTTCGCTGGAAACCATATCGCTCGGCTCGGAGCCCCTTGTTGCTGACGAAAAGTATGAGCTGGCGCTCTCGCAGCTCGAGTCGTTGGGGCACAAGGTGCGCATTTATTTTGTCTGCACTCTGGATTGATGCCTTCATCCTCCCGCCATACTCCTACTGTCGACAACTGCACCCCCCACCACCATCACCACCACATGCGAGACTGCCTGTCAGACGTATATATATATCTGACGCAACATGCTAGATAGGTGATCGTCTGACATGTCGAATACATATAGATATATGCTCTTTCGCTGTTCCTCGAATGCTTGTTGATGCATCATGCATGCATGCATTTTCATGTAGGTGGTTGTGCTGCTGCTGAACCCCATCGACCTGGTTTACACGCTGCTTGCGGCGGACGCAAGGGGAATGAACACCTCCTCTTACGTGTGGACCAGCACGGAACAGTTCTTCAGCGTAAGTAAAATCATAGCCCCCACGTCTCGTATGCAAGATATCAGTGATTTAACAGGCTGCACTGATATGCTACAGCGGCGGGTGGTGTGAGGATATTCGGGTCGCATACAAGTTGTATTGTTGTGCTATCTTTGCAGGCATTCGGTGTTGTAGCTGGCTTTCTTCCTCCTCCAGTAGCAGCCAAGGCATGGAAGCTCCTGACCGGCCTCATTGCCCCCGTCCTCCCTGCCCCGGCACAAGGCGCTGAATTAAAGGTGCGTCTGAACTATTAAACTATGTAGCTACATGCCAGCATCTAATCCACACCCTTGTGGGAGTAGTTGGACATGAGCCGCCCCCTCTTTGGTGGCTGCTAAGAGCAGCAGAGCGATGGGATATGACAGCCACCACCTCTTGGAGGTTGGTTACATTCTTGCGCTGAAGCTTTCGTTGTGTTGGTTCAATAGGAACACATATTGAACTCCCAGCTTTCACCGGCAGCATTAAACGATTACGCCAAGAACATCACTGGCTCCGCAGGTCCGGGGATCCCCACGCATTTTCTTTTCCTATTCTTCGATCCTCCGCGCATCAAACTTTTTTCCTTTTCTACTCCTCGTTAGAGACGGATATTCTA
>JAPMLY010003585.1:0-15516 GCA_026401115.1 Tetraselmis chui | reverse complement strand
GTGTGTGTGTGTGTGTGTTGTGTGTGTGTGTGTGTGTGTGTGTGTTGTGTGTGTGTGTGTGTGTGTGTGTGTGTGTGTGCATGCGCGCACTTTTATGAGGAGGTTGTGTGCTCACAAACCAGTAAGCGTGAGCATGCGTGTGAACAGTTGTGTGGGTAAATCTCCACAAGTGTGATATTTTGTCTGCATAGGTATGCATGTGTGTGTGTGGGTGGGTGGGTGGGTGGGTGGGTGGGTGGGTGCGCGCGCGTGTGTGTGTGCGTATGTATGTCTGTGTGTGTGTGTGTGTGTGTGTGTGTGTGTGTGTGTGTGTGTGTGTGTGCGCGCACGCGTGCGTGTGTGTGTGTGTGTGTTTGTGCGTGCGCGCGCGCAAGATCATGCCGCCTGATATCTGTGTATTTGGCAGCGCACCATCCCCTCACGCCAGACTGTCACGTGCAGCTCCTCGCTCAGCGCGTTCACAACGCTGAGCCCCACCCCGTGCAGACCCCCGCTGACGGTGTACCCCGAGCTGTCACCCCCGAACTTGCCTCCCGCGTGCAGAACCTGTGCAATGGGGTTTCAAGATTAGGAAAACACGTCAGAAGCCCAGCACAAGAATGCATCCAGCGCCGCCTCTCGTCTTCCTTTTCCATACGTTGAAAACTAATAATAAACAAAAACGGAGTCGGCATTACGGTGAGGACGGTCTCGAGCGCTGACTTTCCCGTGTTGGGGTGGATGGACGTTGGTACCCCCCTCCCGTCGTCAGAAACCTGCACCCAGCCCCCTTCCATGTCCACCTGGATCCTGATGGTGGAGGCATGCCCCCCCTGAACCTCGTCTATCGCGTTGTCCACGATCTCCCAGATCATGTGGTGCAGCCCACGCTGGCCAGTGCTACCGATATACATCCCCGGCCGCTTCCGCACGGGCTCCAGCCCCTCTAGCACCTGCAGCGATAAAGCAGTGCCAGTGTTAACGTAACGCAAATCTAGGAAACGTAGCATGCTGCGCGCTGTCGTTTGAGTAACGACACTGCCGGGGAGACGGCGCGCCTGAATCTGGTCGGCTCCGTATCCCTCGGCGAAACCCGCCACGGCATTGGTGATTGCCGAGAACAGCGGCTTCGTGCGCTCCCCCTGGCCAGAAAGCAGTCCACTTCGCCCAACAGGAACTAGCTTAGCACTTAAACGTGGTCCCCCCGCGCAACGTGCCGCTTGTCGTAGCGCCGCTAAGGCGAATGTGGCCAGCCGCGGCCGAGCGCCCATCGTTTGAAGTCTGACTCGCGGCGGCGCACTTCCACAAGGACCGTCGATGGACAGCTTTTGCGCCGTTGAGGTAGCAAACTTTGCGCAGGACATCATCTCACACAGCAATACCCCCCCCCCTGTGCATGCACCAGCCGTACTGCGTAGAGTTTCTAAATCGCTTGATGGCGTAGGCAGGTCGCATGAAACTGTCGGCGTCTATGATGCTCCGGTGTGGCGGCTTCTCCCGCCCGCCTTGTCCAGGGCGCGTGGCATATGTTAGACGCCTTATTTTTTACTTACAAGGGATATCATCACCTCTCGTCTATAGCAAGTTCTCCGTAGCAGTAGCCTAATATATTTCGAGCGACGGCGATGAGATTGCCCTTGTAAGCAACTCCCACATGTGCACCTGGGTCGACCAATTACCACACGGGGGAAGACCTTCTCCCGTCACGTGTGGTAATGATCCCTCTTATTTATCCAATGACCCACGTGCACATGGGTGATTTTGGGACTCAAGTATGCACATGGAGCACGGACAGGGAAAGTGGGAGGGGAAACAAGAGGGCAAGAGTGACAAGAGGATCACGGAATCCAAAGCACAGCAAAAGGAAAGCACTACATTGTGCATAAACCTAGCAGATTATACTAAGGAAACTCTTAAGCCACGCCGAGAATGCAACACTTGGAGGCGACAAGCGGCGCCTCACGCGCCGCTCGAGGAAGCACGGGGACGCTTGCGGCCCATGGCGCGGGTGAAGAGCGCCGTGGCCGGAGAAGGCATCCCAGCCGAGGAAGAAGCGGCCTCCGTGCCGTCCGCAGCGGCGGACAAAGTATGCACATGGATGACGATGTCATTATTGTGCTTGTGACACATTTGGTAATGGGTCACTCTTTCGCACCCATACTCACATGTGGACGTGTTTCCGGAGGTTCCTCTCATCAGAATATGGTTCAAGTAGGTCCATTCTTGTCCGTGTTTTGAAACACAATTTCGCGTATTCCAAAATTACGGAAATGATTGTCGCGTCTTGATATTGCGATTTGAGCCAATTTGAGCGCCCCAATAGCTACATATCAGCATTTTTCGAATTGATTTATACGCAACTTCTAACGCCACTCGATTATTGCACACACGCACATTCCTATCCGCATTGCACATGCAACGTCAAACAAGGCTATCATGTGTTGAGGAGACGGGATTGTTAGCACTAGCATCCCGTTGCCTAGTGCTTATGTACAAGGTAGCTATTTGTCATCCCAATACTTAGTGTTATGCTAATAGCGGTACTCTATTCCCTATTAGTGGCGGTCGGCCGGCCATGCCGGTGCCTTCGCCGGCCGCCATCTCTCTCCACTCACTTCTCTAGTCACCACAGCCGGCCCCCCTTGGGGCCGGCACGACCTCCGTGTAGCTATCCGTTCCCAACAGGGATTGCTTGCATAAGACGGAGCGCAGTTGCTCCCAAGCGCAATGACATCGTCACCCATGTGCATACTCGAGTCCCAAAATTACCCATGTGCACGTGCGTCATTGGACAAGTGGACCCATTACCACACATGAGTTGAGTGATCTACCCATGTTCACATGGCAGAGTTGTTCACATGGGTATTGATATATATATATATCGCATTAGTCGTAGCTACTAGCTTCGTGCTCTGTTTGTTTTTGTTTTTTTGGGGGGGGGGGGAGGGGGGGCTGTTGTAAGTAATACCTTGTAGTTATTAGTTGCAGATAGCTACTGTAAGCTATTCTAGATATGATTAGTACATGTCTAGATCGGACATACCGATAACCTGTTTGTACTCGTACAGAGCTGTCGCTAGGCCAACAGCTCTTAACACTTCTGTTGTCCCGACACCACGCCTCGGGCTGGTTGTCTCTGTGACTGTCCCTTTGCGTGACTGTGACTGTTACTACGTATGCGTTAGTTACCTTCCTTACTGATCGTGTGTGCACGGTTTAACAGGTTATGGGCCCCCGCCTCACGTCACTCACGCGCGACAACCTGGTTCGGCGAGCTGCGATCGCCACCTCTCCCGAAGAAGGCAAGTTTACATGGATACCTAGTACTTTCATCCTGTAGTCGGCGGTATCGCCAGTATAATCAGCGTTTAAAAAAAAACAAAAAAAAACCCACCCTCCATCCCACCTAAGTCAGCCGCTCGAGGACGCCAGACAGCCACCCACACCGACGCACTCGTCGTGTGTGGACAGGGTCCATACAGGTCCAAGCTGGAGACCGGGGGGGGGGGGGGGCACTATCGGGTGAATACACATATACAGAGTGCACGATAGCCTTAGATTACTGTGTTAATTAATATATTATCGTAGCGACTCAGCCGCCGCCGCATCGTCCCACCTGCACAGGCCGTGGCCCCGACTTGTGCCCCACACCGTGTGGAGGACACAGAAAAGGTGCTTTGAGACACCCCGGGGCATCAGGCCGAGGGGTCGGCGGGCATCATGCCGACTCTCTGCATACCGCTGTTAGGCACACGTCCGGCTAGCGGTTTTTACCGCTGCCTGTTTTTTTTTCAGCTCTCATTTTTCGCCATGTGTCGAAATGGCGCCGAAAACTCGCTCTGTCGACAATCCACCCGATTCGCCTCCTGCTTCCCCTGACCTCGGCTCTCCGCAGAGCTCAGTCAGTCCCACCCCTGCTACCCTCGCACTCGTCCTGCAGCAAATGGCGCTCATAAACGCCCGCCTGGACGCTCAGTTTGCTGCTGCTGCTGGTCATGTTGCTGCCCCTGCGGACCCCTCTTTCGCTGTGCGTCGTCGCGACGCGCAGCTCGACCCCCATCGCGACAACCACTCTCTAAACCTCCTTGCCTCCAACCCCCCAACACACACATCTCCCTTTCCCGGCACTCGGTTGGACGCCCAACCGGCCCACGATGCTGCTTTCGCTGCAGCGTCGGTTGGCGACCCCCATGTCGCACTCCGCCGCCACGATGCGCACACCGCCCCACAGCCTCACGGACTGCCCGCGGAACACCTACCACCACCCCCTCCGTACCCTCCTGCAGGGTATGCCCTCCCGGATCCCGGACCTTTTTTCCCGGAGGCACCGCCGCCCCGCGTCCCCGCCTCCCGTGGCCACCCGCACCCGTACGGCCCCCCGCTTTCAATGGCCGGCCACTCTCCTTTCCCCGGCGGCCCACCTTCTCCCTTCCCCGGTGGACCACCGCCTCCCTTTCCTGGCCGGCATTCGCATCCTACACAGCGTGGTGGGTACACCACCCGTGGCGGGCGTCGCCCCACCATTGACCCGGTGGTCATCGGCCGCGCGGCCCACGAGGCCACCGGTTTCGACAAGGACGCCCTCAACCGGTCCATGAAGATGTCGGTCCCTACCATGGGGCCCACCACGGACTTCAAGCAGTGGAAGAGGAACTTCCTTAATTTCCTCTCCATCAAGGCCACTTACCTCATCCCACAGCTTGCCCTCCGCGACTCGGGCGTCATGTTAGACGAACCGGCGCAACACTACGCCTACACCATGCTCCTTCATGCAGCTAGCGCGAACCCACGCGCCGACCAAGCGATGAAGTGCGTCTCCCCAGCACGTCCTGACTGCGCAACGGCAGTGTGGGACCTTTTGTGTGAACGTCTCGACAGTCGGTCCTTTGCTCGCTCATTGTCGCTGCTGGACAACTTGATGGTCAGACAACGCCCCGGACAGTCACTCAGTGACTATGTCCACTACATGCGACAAACGTTCGACGACTACAACGAGACATGTCAGATGGTTGATGGTTCCGCTGCCATTCACCCCCACAACCTCGGTCTCCTCATGCTTCGCGGTATTTCCAGCAACGGCCCACACGGTCGGGCCAAACAGTGCGTCATCAACGCGTTCGACACAGACTACCTGCTGTCCGGTGATGACGTGATGGCCAGCATCCTCCACCTGGCGCACAATATGGACGAGGACGACGCCCCGGCCGCAGCAGCTCCCCACACCTCACCGCCTCCCATCTCCGCGTTTGTCGCTGCTGGCCGCGGATCACACAGCGGTCGAGGCCACCCTCCACGTGTCCCTCGCGGTGGTCGCGTCCTGCCCACCAAGTGTACCGCTTGCGGCAGCCCGGACCACATCTTGTCCTCCTGCAATGCCCGGGATGACGCCCTCTTGCGGTGGACACTCGCGAAGCGCAAAATGATCATTCAGAAGTACGGCACCCCTGCTGGTGGCTCTCACTCTGCGCACGCCGTTGTGCTGAGCGACGTCCCCGCCGATGACTTTGACAGTTTGCCTACCCTCGAGGAGTGCACGGATGATTACGATGACACCGAGGTGAGTGTGCCTTTCAGCTCCGTAGCCTTCTCCTCTTCCCTAACCCCCGGTCGTAACCTCTCACAGTACTGGGTAGTCGATTCCGCCTGCTTGATCAACCTCACCGGGTTTAAAGGCGACTTCGTACGATTCACACCCCCCTCCGCTCCCTCGCGCGTTGGCGGGGTTGGTGTTGACGTCAAGGGCAGTGGCTCCGTCCGAATTTCAGTCCGCCTTGACACAGGCGTACTTATTCACCGCACTATCCATGCGTTGCACACCCCTGACTTGTCCTATCGCTCTGCTCAGCGCATCGGCCGGTTACTTAGTGTCACCTGGGTGCAGACCCACAGCGGTTGTGAATTCATCTTCCCCTCTAACTCTGACACTGGTTTGCTTGTGGTTCCCACAGGAATGGGTGTGCTAGAGCCCTCCGGAAACGGCCTCTACCTCCTCCCCCACCAGCCAGAGCCCCCCCCCAGTACCTCCACGATGACAGTGAATTCTCCCTCCCCTAGTGTTGCCCTTGCTGCCCAGTGCTACCCTATATTGTGGCACCGTCGGTTTGGACACCTAAACATGCAAAGCATGCGGGCCCAACACACGCACGGTGTCCCGACTAGCCCTGCGTTAACCAGCTCTGTAACCAATGTCTCTTGCGACTCATGCTTGTTACACAAGGCCACAGCTGCACCGCGCAACACCGCTGCATGCGCGAAACCTTCCCGTCTCCTCCTAAACCTCTCCTCTGACCTATGGGGACCGGTCAACGTCCCCTCCCCACATGGTCACCGCTACTGCTTGCTCGTCATTGACCACCACACCCATTACATGTGGGTGCGGTTCCTCAAGTCCAAAGACGATGCGTGCTCGGAGTTGGAAAACATCCTCCTCGACATCAAGCACATGCATGCACGTTACCACTCCCAATCGGGCGCGTTTGCACCAATCATAAAATTTGACTCGGACTCTGTCTTTGAGGCTGCCACAACCCGCCAGATGTGCGCACAGCTCGGCGTCGGGGTCCAATTCTCTGCCCCATACGCCCACCACATGCTCGGCAAAGCCGAACGTCCTTGGCGCACTATCCGGGACAATGCGTCAGCGATGCTCCACAGTATGGCCGTTCCCAACTCCATGTGGTCTTGCTCTGTCAGCACTGTTGTGTATGTTGAACCATGCAAACACAGTTAGTGTGGAAGATAACGTACGCAAACGTAGTTACAGTCACAGTCCCGCAAACGGAACAGTTACAGCGACAACCAGCCTACAGGCGTGGTGTCGGGACAACAGAAGTGTGTGAGCTGTAGCCTAGCGACAGCTTTGTACCGAGTCAAACAGTTTATCGGTATGTCCGATCTAGACATGTACTAATCATATCTAGAATAGCTTACAGTAGCTATCTGCAACTAATACGTATGCGGTATTACTTACAACACTCCCCCTGCAGGTAGCTACGGGATGAAGCGTTGCATTGGGTCGTGTCTTCCAATGATCGCACTTCGGTGTCTTGCAAGTGCATGTTTGGGGAGGAGTTTGGTGAGCATGGCAGCGTCGGCAAAGCCTGTGAGTTGGAGGCTGTGGTCCAGGCCCCCCCCCAACGTCAGGCGCATGTGAATGGTGCCATGAAGGGAGCGGAGGACCTTTTGCAGAGCTCGCCAATGTGCCTCTGTGTGTGAGGCTTGGGCGGAGCCAAGGATGCGCAAGACCGGGGAGACAGCGGGGCGCGTGCAGACGGGGGCGTAGTGGGGGCTGCCCAAAAGACTGGGGTGGACGTCTGGGTCAAAGTCGGGGGTTGCGTGTGTCGGTCGCCCGATGACTACGGGGTCAACGGTGGGGCGACGACGGCCACGGGGGGTGTGGTCGCCACGCTGGGCTGGGGAAGAATGATGTCCATGGACGAGTAGAGGTGGGCCACCGGGAAATGGAGAGTGGCCAGCCATTGGGGACGGCGGGGCGTACGAATTCGGGTGGTCACGGGAGGGGGGGACGCCGTGAAAGGGCGCCTCCGGGATGAGAGGTATGGGGTGGTGAGGGACATATCCAACGGGGGGGTGGGGGGGGGGGGGTGGCGGGAGTTGTTCAACCGCGATGTCGTGATGGGAGGGGTCGCTGTGTAGGATAAAATCAGCCGGGGGGTATTGGGGGGGTGGTTGCAAGTGTTCACCTACGAGTTCGGGGCGCGAGGGCTCGCGGTGCGCATCGGGGCGGCGTTGTGCAACGGCGGGGTCGCCAACAGGAGCTGCAGCGGTAGCAGCAGACATGGCTGACTGTGCGTCATGTGGGGCGTAGCCAGGCTGAGGATGCACAAGCAGGGGGAGGGTGTGCACGACGTGGCTGTCCCGAAAGTGTCCGAGGTGAGCATCGTGGCGGCGCTGAGTGACAGGGGGGTGCGGAATAGCACTCGCAGCAGCAACAGCATCCTCGGCCAACTGCGAGTCGAAACGAGCTGTCAAGTGCGCCACTTGCGCAACGAGCAGCACGAGAGGATCCGGGGGGTGTTCGAGGGGGAGGGTGTGCACGTGGTGGCCCTCCGGAAAGTGTCCGAGTTGAGCATCGTGGCGGCGCTGAGCGACAGGGGGGTGCGGATTAGCACCCGCAGCATGAAGAGCAGCAATGGCGGCCGACCGCGAGTCGAGATACGCGTCAAGGCGCGTCAGTTGCACACGCAGCCGCTCGAGAACACCCTGGGTAGTATGGACAGTGCTCTGCTGAGAGTCTGGGTCAGGGGAATCAACAGGTGCAACAGGCGGGTTTTTTTGCGCCATTTCGACAGAGGGCGAAAAAGAAAGAGCTGGATTAAAAACAGGCAGCGGTAAAAACCGCTAGCCGGACTCGTGCCTAACAGCGGTATGCAAAGAGACGGCATGATGCCCGCCGACCCCTCGGCCTGTAGCCCCGGGGTGTCTCAGAGCACCTTTTCTGTATCCTCCACCCAGTGTGGGGCACAAGTCGAGGCCAAGGCCAGGACAGGTGGAGCGCTGCGCTGATGGCGTAGTCGCTAATCTAATATGAAAATAAAAAAGGTAAGCTACGGCTAGCGTGCAACCTGTGGATGCGTATTCACCCGACAGTGCACCCCCCCGTTCTCCAGCTTGGACCTGTGTGCACCCTGTCCACACACGACGAGTGCGTCGGTGTGGTTGGCTGGCTATCTCCGGCGGGTGGCTGGCTTAAGAGGGTGGTGGCGGGTTTTAAAAATCGCAGTTTATACTGGCGATACCGCCGACTACAAGTTGAAAGTACTAGGTGTCTATGTAAACTTGCCTTCTTCGGGAGAGCTGTCGATCGCAGCTCGCCGAACCAGGTTGTCGCGCGTGAGTGACGTGAGGCGGGGGCCCATAACCTATTGAACCATGCAAACACAGTTAGTGTGGAAGATAACGTACGCAAACGTAGTTACAGTCACAGTCCCGCAAACGGAACAGTTACAGCGACAACCAGCCTACAGGCGTGGTGTCGGGACAACAGAAGTGTGTGAGCTGTAGCCTAGCGACAGCTCTGTACCGAGTCAAACAGTTTATCGGTATGTCCGATCTAGACATGTACTAATCATATCTAGAATAGCTTACAGTAGCTATCTGCAACTAATACGTATGCGGTATTACTTACAACAGTGTACCTCCGCAACCGCACGTACAGTCGCTCAGTCGGCCCCACTGGTGGCATCCCACTCACCCTCCGCACGTCGTCTGTGCCTGACGCCTCCAAGTTTCGCGTCTTCGGGTGCACCGTCTTCGCCAAGGTGCCTGACAAACTGCGTCGAAAATTCAGTGAAAAGGCGTTTCGTGGCGTCATGGTCGGCTACCCCACTGACGCACCCGGGTACCGCGTTTACAACCCGGATACCCGCCGAATCACCACTTCCGTCCATGTTGTCTTTCAGGAAGACACCCCGGGCTTCGGCGCACAACTCTCCGTCGACTCCACCATCACCAACCCTTCGGATGACGCACCGGCCACCTCACTCCAATCCCACCCCATCGACATACCATTGCCAGACCCCATGCCCCCTCATGCCGCCCCTCGCCAAGCTCGGCTCCGTTCTCATCCCCTACGCTACGGCGAAATGGTTGCCCACGTGTCCGACTTCCCCCCGACCCTCGTGACGGCGTGTTGTGACCCTGAACAGGGCAAAGCCAAAGAGGACATCTTCGAACACCCTCACGTTCCCAACCTTATCACTGGTCCCCCTCACACACCTGCCGGCACATCGCCTACTGCCGTCGCCCTCCTGTCCGCCCGGGAGTGTGTGGAACCGAAATCGTACCGAGCTGCCTTGGGCAGCGCCCAGGCCCCCCAGTGGCAAGCCGCTATGCAGCAGGAGTACTCCTCCCTCATGGACAACGGCACTTGGGAACTCGTTGACCTTCCCCCGGGTCGCATGGTAGTTAACATCATGTGGATCTACAAAGTCAAGTCTGACACCGCCGGTGACGTCTCCCGCTTCAAAGCGCGGTTCGTCGCCAAAGGGTGCAGCCAACGCGCTGGACTAGATTACACTGAGACGTTCTCTCATGTCATCCGCATGGCCAGCCTGCGTCTCTTCCTGACCATCGCAGCCGCCCGTGACCTTGAGCTTTGCCAACTTGACATCGACACTGCGTTTCTCTACGCACCCATTAAGGAAGACGTGTACATCCGCCAGCCCCTCGGCTTCAGCGATGGCACGTCCAAAGTGTGTCACCTCAGGCGCTGCCTATACGGCCTGAAGCAGTCCCCCCGCGAGTTCAACATGCTCCTCCGTGCCTGGCTCGTCGACAATGGGTGGCAACAGTGCGTTTCTGACCCTTGCATCTACATCTTCCGCACCGGCCACGTCTTCGCCATGATCGCGTTGTACGTCGATGACATCCCTGCAGCCTGCAATGATACCGCATGGCTTGCATCGTTCAAGGCCAAGCTCGGAGAACGGTTCAAGATCAAGGACCTCGGCGACCTCTCCCAATTACTCGGCATGCACATCACCCGTGACCGCTCGGCACGCACCGTCTCCTTGGACCAATCCAAGTACTTGCGCGACATCCTCGCCAAGTACAACATGACCGACGCTAGACCGTCGTCCCTTCCCATGGACCCTGGCTTCCTCGCCGGCCTCGCGCACATGTCCTCGCCCCATCTCACCGGCGTGGCCAAGGATGTTTACCCAAGCCTCTTGGGCAGTCTCCAGTACGCGGCCGTCTGCACGCGCCCCGATGTCTCCACGGCGTTGAGCATCCTCGGCTCAGCCCAAGCTTCCCCCACGGAAGCCCACCTGCAGGCCATGAAGAAGGTCCTTCGATACCTCCATGGCACCATCGACATGCGCCTGACGTTGGGGGGGGGCACGGACCACAGTCTCCAACTCACAGGCTTTGCCGACGCTGACTGGGCAAACGACAGCAGCACCCGCAAGTCCCGTTCGGGCTACCTATTCACACTTGGACGCGGGCCCATCAGTTACAAGTCCAAACAACAAACCTGTGTGGCCCAATCCACGTGTGAAGCCGAGTACTACTCTGCCCAGAACGCCTTGGTCTGCGAGAAGACCAAGCACATCGGTCTGAAATGGCACTTCCTCAAGGACCATGTGGAGCAGGGAACCATCAAGTTGAGATACCTCCCCACTAACCAGATGGTGGCTGACATGTTCACCAAGCCCCTCCCAAGACCAGCAAGACACCGAAGTGCAATCCGAAGGACAAGACCAATGCAACGCTTCATCCCGTAGCTACCTTCAGGGGGAGTGTTGTAAGTAATACCTTGTAGTTATTAGTTGCAGATAGGTACTGTAAGCTATTCTAGATATGATTAGTACATGTCTAGATCGGACATACCGATAACCTGTTTGTACTCGTACGGAGCTGTCGCTAGGCTTCAGCTCTAACACTTCTGTTGTCCCGACACCACGCCTCGGGCTGGTTGTCTCTGTGACTGTCCCTTTGCGTGACTGTGACTGTAACTACGTATGCGTTAGTTACCTTCCTTACTGATCGTGTGTGCACGGTTTAACATGGGTACTTTTCGAAGCCTTTTGGTAACCTCAACGCGGCCATGCGCGGTGGGCAATTTCACACCTTTGAAATGCGACTTTTGTGACGAGTCCATTCTTGCAACACAATATTACATGACATTGTACATGTACTCGTTACTAGTTCCAATTCGTGCTTTTCCAGCGGAAGAACGTACAACATGGGTACGTTGCTACTCAATTCAATAAGAGTTCTTATGCGTGTTGTAATGCCAATACCTCCCGGCACGCAAAAGTACGCACAGTAAAGCTAACCAACCATACGACGCGCCGAACGAGGTTTCCAATGCTAAACTAGATTTCCAATGCTGGACAAGCCGCGTCGCTAGGTTGTTGATGACGGTTGGAGAGCCTTAGCACATGGCACGTAGACTAATTGAGAACATGTGCAATATAGCTATGCGAAGACTATTTAAGCCTAGTGAAGTAAAGGGAGGTATTAGAACCATTTAACAATTCCATTGTTGAATTACAATCTACTATAAAGCACTAAACATTGAAGCATCTTAACATCCTTTCCTCCATCTGCATTTCCACTTGCAGAGACATGAGCATCAAGTAGAAATGAAGAGATTTATGCTCGCAGCTTTCTAACGGCAGGCCAACTGCCACACTTCGCAATAAATGACTCTCCATCGCATATTTGTGAGCTCCGAATGAAGAGAGAAACAATGGCTATCGTGGTGATGTTATAGGCGACACCGCAAAATAATAATATGCGCTATGGGACTATCACGCAAACCATCTACGGGCACCCCCTACATGCGACGTTTTACAAGCCCGACAGAGAGCATGAGGATACAAAACCATAAACTCGTCATATATACATTATTTAGGCTCCCGGGTGGGCGACGCTCTTGTACATATGAGGGTTTTCTTGGCTTGCTACATCACTATCGTTAGATTGTGTGGCAAGATTGTGGAAGTAGGGGGTTAATTTCGGGTCGTGACACGCCTACATACCATGTTCGGACTCACCGGGTATCGAACCAACGACCTTCTGCGTATTAGGCGTGCGCCTTACCGGCTCACCGAAAAGGCATGGTTAACATATGTGGCCACATACCACTTATGTACCAAACTACGACACTACCACAGCCAACCCCCCGGACTCTCCACTACGACCCTGCTCTACCGCTCCACTATGACCACGTGTCCCGGTGAATATTCCAAAAGGAGACGATGCAGAGTTTGACGTCTCTCACATCTGTGTTGTGTGCATCAAGTCGTTACCTGGACAACGATGCAAATATTTGCTCTTCATTACGCACTTCCGTGATGATGACATTCCACTTGTTTGGCACCGGTTAAACGAGGTACATCGAACTACGGCGTTACAAGACTTCTTGGAGACGTCCCAGCGGCACTAGTTTGCCAAGACTCGGGCGTACATTGACTTCATGCACGCTCACCTAGCGCGCATCCCTGAGTCAAAGTAATTGCTTTAGTAAAGGAGCTTAGACCACGGAGGTGAGCCTCGCGGCGGCCTCAAAGATATGTCAAGAGGGGGAGGGTACGAGTGTGACGAGTACAGTCCAACAACAAAACATTACATGAGAAGGCTAGTTATAAAAACGCATCCTACCGTCACTAAAGACAGTAAAAAGATCCGCAGTACTATTAAAGTACTACTGACACTCACTCCGGGGATGGGTCGGTAGCTCGAATGAGCAACGCCGATCGTCTTCGCTATGGGCCTTGCCTCCCATCGAGCGTCAGACTGGTGGACATAGGGCCCGTTGAACAAACGGCACCGTCCACCTCTTCCCACCCGAGCCTAGCTCACCCATGTCAGTGAATCCGTAGCGACATCATACGGTACACACAGCAAGGCGCAGCTTTCAGAGTTTTGAATTTCGTCTCCACGAAAGCTCTCGCGCCACCCACTTCGAATTCCAAACATGTACCCGCCTTAGTACTACGAACGAACAAAAACATACCTCGATTACAAAAAAACCCCCTCCTAGGGACCGGCGCGCCACACCGCGCCCCACCGGGCGTTCGGACGTTCCCGTCCGCCGCCAATCTCCACCAAACCCATGTCCCATCAAACATGGTCGTGTGCCGCCAACACACGCAATCCACTCGAAATCCAAATCGAACACACTCACTTAACCCCCATGACTCTTTCCCCTACTACGAATCAAGCTCGGTCACTATGTCCTCGACCTCTAACCCCCCCCCCCTTACATGCCAGCACTCACGCGGGATCCCCCGGAGCATGCGCGGCATGTGGACCTCTGCAACCCCATGAACCAACTCGCGGGCCACCCGCTAGCCCCGCTCCTCACTATACCGCAACTGCCCCCAGCCAAACAGAACTTGGGCACCGCTATGGACCCTTTCCCCATTCGTCGTGGACTCCCGACACCTCTGGTCCTCGCGGCCCCCCGGTCAACCACGGACCTAGGGTCGGCCGACGACCTCTCCACCCGTATGATCGACTCATACCTCCTCACATGCCCGTACTCAACCACCCCCGCCCACCTTGCTCGCTTTTGAATACACGGTGTCTTCCTCCTGGAATCGACCCACTCCTCGACCTCGGTGCTCTCAGCCTGCTCGGTTGCCCGTCGCTGGCTGCTCGAGAGCCTTAACCGAGTCGACGATCTTACCAACCGCGTCACAAATATAATCGGACGGGAACTCGCCCACCACTCGCGATGGACAGCGAACGCCACCCGCACTCACCACCCGACGGCTCCATCGAGCTACGACACCACCCCCCTGCCTTTCGACCTCACTTCGGGCTTTCAAGAAATTCGTCTAGATATCCCCACCTCCTGCGTCGCGGTTGGCCTCATGTACCAACACGCTTCACGCCAGCGTGAACTCCGATCGGCCGGTCCGGCACCTTCCTCCGCCTCCTCCTCCCCCTCCATGCTGGCAAAACTACGACAACAGAAAATCCATTTCCTTAGAGATACTTCAGTCCCTGCAGTCTCAGGCCGAAGGGTGAAGATCCGATCCCCCCTATTTGCTTATATCACCAGCCAAGAAACCGTCGCCCTCATGCAGGACATACTCACGTCCAACCTAGCGGTCGCGCTCACAACCGCCGGATCAGCCCCCTCGGACCCCCTCCCAAGCCAGATAGAGGACCTCCCCGAGCCCGCCCAATTCATCCTCCAATTCGCGGACGCCCTCTAGCCCGTGGACACTCCCATACCGATCGAGGATGACCCATCCTCCCTCTGGGTAAATATCCTCCACCTGCCCAATAACCCCATCCATTCACAATCTGGCCCAGTTTCCATGTACATATTTTCATATTCACTTCACGAACATGTACCCCCCAACCACCATCTTCACACCATCACCTTCACACCCCCCCATGTCACGGGACACGTTCCAGGCACCTCATGGGCGGCCACGTGCCTCACTATTGTCCTCATCCAATCCCGGTAGTCCCTCTCCCTACCTTGCATCAACGTTGACGGCGTCATTCCATCCACTCACTGGTTATACACTCTCCTACACCAAACCGCTAATGAATACACAGAACATCACAACCCCCCACCGTCCTCCCCACCCCACACCCACCTCAACCTCACTCACTACACAACCCTCCAAAATTTCCCGATGGCTCATACTTCCGCTCCCACCCCTCCACCTCCCCCACCGTCACCACCAGCATCCAAGTATCCTTGAGCACGGAAATGTACTGCATACTCATCTCCACCAACGGCACAGCCACTATCCCCCTAAACCACACTTTCATTCACAGAGGCGACACACCTAGTCCACGTGCACCCTCATCATCACCCCACACCACTATTCCACCTTCGGTAGGGCCCGTCTGTCGGACCCTATCTTCACCCCGAAGCCCTCCCCACCACCTCTCACTCACACCAAAACTACACCCTCTACCGTAATCCCCCCACCCTCCTCCTCCAATGGTCCCGTCACCTCCATGACTGCCATGTCTCCGACCACTGGCCCCTCAAGCCCTCCGACTTTCACATGCATGCCGCCGACGAGGACAACCCTC
>JAPMLY010003584.1:0-18284 GCA_026401115.1 Tetraselmis chui | reverse complement strand
CGAGTGCGACTTTGGCTTCGGGGAGAGTGACGAATTTGATGAGGGGCAATGGTCAGCTGGTGATAAGATAGACCTGGCTGAGGCCCCTCGCAAGGTGGAGAAGGTTGCCATCAGCTACAGCCGGGTGGCCAAGCAAGTTGATGTGCGAGCCTTGAAGGAGCTGCTGTGGGACAGTCTGGAAACAACTTTCACTGTTGATCAGCCAGATGAAGAAGTAGATGCTCCTAAACAGGTACGTTGTCGATGCCAACAACCTTGCAGTGGCTCTACAGCACAAATGGTGTTGCTTGATAAAAGGCATCATGATGCATTGGTTGGCATTGAGTTGTACGAAATTTTGCGTGCAGACGTCGTCGGAGGCCGCTTCATTTAAGGACGTTCTCACAGCTCTGCCAGAATCAAGTGCCGCTGGTGCTATCGAGGATTTATCCGTCCATCTATGCTTCATCTGCGCCCTCCACCTCGCGAACGAGCATGGCCTGCGTATCACTTCTGGCGAGAATCTGGACACGCTTTCTATTGAGCTTTCTTGAGTGTCAAGTGGAAAAGGAGAGCCACAGATAGCGCGACAGCTGCTCTTTATAGATAGTTGCTCCACCTCATTTCCTGCATGCAATTCGTCTAGAAACGACATCAGGCGTTTCGCTGAAGTGTGTGTACATTACGGTAGTACTGAATGTAAGAAGTTCTCTTCTATCACGAGTGAAAACTGGTGCAATAACGCGTCACTTTGCTTAATTAGAATAAGACGAGATGTGAATGCGCAAAATGAGAAGACAATAATGCTATTATTCGCGAATGAATAACAAATTTCTGGAATTAGTCGGCGTTTTCATCTGTGTATGGACCCTAAGCATGTGATTACAAGCACTGTTGGCTCATTAGTCTCTTTTGGCTAAAGCAGTGGTATGTGCTATCATGAACAGCACCGTCAGGTGTTTTGGTGACAGAACAGATCAAAATAATTATGGTATTTTTCTAATCACTTAGACCGAATCGGGATTTGTTTTGTAGTAATGCTGGAGCGGCGGATCATCTATTTTCTCGCAGCTCCGGATGGCAGAGTTCATGAAGCTTCAGGCCGTAGGGCTTCATGACATCAGCACTCCAAGACGCGCTCGCATCGCCAGTTGTTTGCTAATCTTGTTGCAATAACATATACACAGCGGCTGCACTTCATGACTCAATCAGCGTGGAAGTTCTTGGTAGTTGGTTACTTCTTTCCATCAGTTTGAAGCAGTAATAAAAGGATCAGGGTCGAATCAAGGCCCTCAAACAAAGATGCGCTGAGCTGGACAGCAAATTCATAAATATTGCAGCGTTGCAGTGAAGTATTCAATCACGACCGCCCCCTCCTCCACCACCCCCACCGCCCCCTCCTCCACCGCCCTGTCCTCCACCACCCCCACCGCCCTGTCCTCCACCACCCCCACCGCCCTGTCCTCCACCACCCCCACCACCCTGTCCTCCACCACCCCCACCACCCTGTCCTCCACCACCCCCACCACCCTGTCCTCCACCACCACCACCTCCACCGCCGTTTCCATCACAGTTACGCCTGAAAAGTCCAGAATGACCAATTCGAGCAGCACAAATATTTGGGTCTTTCAGTGCTTCATCGACCAAGCCGTCCACATCAGCCGTGACGAACGCGAAGAAAGCATCGGCTGCCGCCACGTCGTCTGTGCGCAGCGTGAAGAGAGTCTCGCGGTAAGACCCTTGCGAAGCCACGGGGCACGTGCCAGAAACAATGTTTGACGGGTCGTTATTCCGGTATACCACCCCTGTGTCGAACTCGAAGAAGCCAAGCGCGGATACAAGGTCGGCAATGCGCTTTGTGGACGCAGACCAAGGCTTTGTTTGTAGCTGGAAGGTGATGATACGGACGAAACAGTCGTCGGGCTCAGGTGTCATCTGCCGGGTATTCAAGAGCCTCCGGTGGCTACCCATGCTCGGATTCCCGACTTCACCCCAGCTCACGACTGGCATGATGTCGAGAAGGTCTACTTCATCGGGTATTTCTGACCGAGTCGTCTCGCCGGAAAAAGCGGCGCTATGTGCTGTTGTCAACAGCGCGCAATATAGCATGACGACAACGCCGCCGCGGAAGACAGACATATTGCAGGTTCTAAGTATTCAAAGGCAGCAAGATCGAAATAATTTGCAATTGCTAGTTGGGGCTTTGGCAATAGTGACGTGACACCACTAAAGACCGTGCGAGATGGTGAGAATTAGAGAGTCGAAATATTGTCGACGCAATATATCGAAGTAGCACGTCTTCGTCGCTGTCCGTAATGAGCACAAGGCCGCCAGTGACAGTACGATGAGTCGATAACACGGGACAGGTATAATGGATGTATGACGAGGCTCCCCTGGAAGTGTCGGTCGATTCTTGAGGGAGTTGATCTGGGAGGGGGCTTCTGAACTGGGGAGACACTGTGGAGCTGCCGCTTGATATAGTAGGTTGCTGGGTGATACGGATGCCGCTACTGGGGTGGTGCTGGGCCCTTGGTATTTAACTTCCCGCCAGAACATGCTGACAAAGTACAGTAGTACCACTATCAGTAGAACCCCGATAATAGAATATCGAATGACAGGCACCGCAGTGCTCATAATCCATGTGGTGCTAATCTTCGATGCAGGATTTTCAGCTGCACCAGATCATAATAAGAAGCGAGGCTGCTCCTTCTGTGATGGACTCACGCTGTTTTCTTGGCCGCTATGGGTACTTTGCGGCATTAGCGGCTGACCAGCTGTCAGTCATAATATCGAATCTTGAATTTGAAAATACCGATACGGGTACTAATACGGGTATTGCATTGCTCATATGTGTTTGGGTTTGACAGCAGTCCTGAACGTTCTGCGCGTGCTTTACTTGTGCGAATAGCCCATTGTGGGGCTCTTTCTCTCGGTGTGCTGGATCACTTTATCTTGTTGGGGTTCTGACGATGTTGCCACTCTTTCCCTTGCTAGCGAGGAAAAAACCCCACATGCCAAAGCCCGAGGAAAATGAAGGCATGCCACAACATGAGCATTGCCCTCATGCAAAGCGTCGCGATGATAGGAACCCAAAGTACCGTGAAGAGCAACATAAAGACGTTGCATGAACTCTCTCCGCACATCCCCTAAAAAACTTTGATATGAAACTTTAGATCGACGAACGAAATGTTGCATGCGGACATAACTGTCTTAACGCAATGTATGAGAGTCTGCAACACCCATGCCAAGGAAGCGACGAGCTGTCACCAAAGTAGCTAGGCGACCCACCAACTCAACCGCCATAGGCGCCAACCTTCCCCCGTCCTCTAGAGCGAAGGGGTAGTAGTTATGGACCGACTTAACCGAAGGCGTGCCTTTGTGTCTTTTATTCATATACTTATATCATATGCCATCATCTCAATGAAATCATTTGCATGGGTTTTTTGTGCACATTCATTTGTAGCTTTTGCGGCTTAAGTCTCTCTTTTTGTTTTGGCGGTGGGTTGTATAAGGTGGTTTCTCTGCACCGCCCTTATCTCTCTGCGGCTTTTGCTAGAGTTTTTGAGGCACATTCAAAGATCGTAACGGTGCATGTGGACTACTCTGTCGATCGCGGAAAATGTTCCTTCCGACACCCCTTAGATTGATACGGGTTCTTATGGAATATTTCAGATTCTTTAATAAGGATTTTTTTTCCCCCTCTTTTCTTCTTTTTGCTTGGTGGCTTTCACTGCTTTTTCTTGTAAGAAGTTTTTAATACTATTTTGAGGATTACAGTATTACAATTTTTTTACAGATTATTGAATACGCAAGAATAATATCGACACGGCCCTTGTGAAGTCGCGAGACGAAAGACAGTCCTCGCGAATAGCACCTAAAAGACACGCCTGGGAGTAGACACCACTGCAGACAACAGACAAGCACGAAATTAATACTCGCGAACTACCTCAAAGCGTTAAGGGATACGGATTACCTGTCGTTTAGTTCAAATACGAGAGTGGAACTAACAGGGTACAAGCCTCCCCAGAAGAGCGCATTCAGAGCAAGACCAATTGGTCACGGCCCTGTAAGAAGCCTGTCGACTCGGTATTTCTAAATTGTTATTGCGAAATCGCAGGGCAAACGTAACGGGTGAGGTGGAGAAATATGCCTCAGGTTAGGAAGCGAAGGCCTAAACTAGGGACGCTGTGCGTTAGATCATGGCAGCATAAACGACGAAAACCCAGCGCCTCGCAACAACCTAGAAAAGCTGTTTCAGAAACGGGGGAGGCTGTCCGTGTGCCCAGTGCGACAGAACCAAATGGAACCCCGAAAGGCTATACTACTGGTGCAGAAGACGACCCAGCGGCCCTGGACCTGCAGAACGCCAAGGCCCCCGTGCAAGCAACGTCGCACAAGTTCTTCCGCTCTCGCAGTGGAGGAGGCTCAATTGAAGGTAGGAGTGTCGATCGGGAAGGTCTGAGCAGCCTTTTAGTTTCAGGGGCCGGTACTTGTAGCGGGACGACACTGTCTGTGGAAGGGCCCGCGAGCATTGTTTGGGTTGGTACACTAGGCACGTTTTCAGGTAAGCGAGGCGACCGTGATCAGCCAAATATGAAGTTCTCATCCCCAAAATATGCTTGAAAGCCACAGCGCATACTGGATATCGTTGGCATTTCTGGTTCGCGGGCAAGGGGAGTGGGCTGTTGGATGCAGGTCACGTCATAGAGCCAGCGTCCCGCACTTGTTTCGGTCTGCATGGAAGAGGTACACCGCCTCAGCACTCACAGCTCGTAACCATAAGTTTCATCTTTAGTGGCAGCAAACGACGGGAAACCATTTTTTTGGTTGTGCTTGCGCTCAAGGAGTGTCACAAGTGGCGGAGTGCACAAAGGATGAAGACAAGCAATTACTGCTGATGGTCATAACTGATTACCGAGGATATGATGTATCGCTTCCTGTGGAGAGGTCTGGCGGCGATGTTGCGCGTCTGCGGACAGCAGAAGGCGACTTGCTAATCGATGAAGAGAAAGTGGGCCACCTTTACTTCAATAGCATCATTGCACACAACTCTATGCGCACTTGCGTATGTTGAAATCCATAGCGCCACTGCGGGCGCTATAGATGTCTATCCCATTTGAATGGTTGCACTGAAGCAAGAAGCGAATCAAACAAACTGCGTGAATGGTCAATTGATTGTAGGAAACGTGCTGCCAGCTCTGCAGGACTGTGGAAGTGGAATTTCAATGTGACGTCATGAAGGTGAATCCGTGTGCATTTATAAAATGAAATCTGCCCGCTTTTAGTGACTGAGACACATTGAGAGTTGCGCTATCATGACATGTGACAGCCCACTGAAGCCCAATTCATATGTTTTAGACAGGTTCCGAGGCTGAGCGGTACGCTGCAAAATGTCTGCCGGCTGCGCTGTCAGGAAGGGATATCGTGATCAACAAAGGGACAATGAAACTCAGCGGTCTTCCCTTTCCGCCAATAGAGTAACCTAGCCGATTTGCATCCCCCCCTTTGTTTCCTGCACCAGATACCAGCACTTCAAGCACGTACCGCAATTCCTGTTATGGTGGGTGTGGCACCTGCATACTGAAGATGCGTTTGCCTTGTGCACAGTAGACACAACCCTGAAATCCGTGGTCATGCCTTCTTGTTAAAAGAAATAGATGTTTCCTCTTCACATAAACCATGCAAATACATGCTCTTATCCCATGCCTGAATTCCACATATCACATTCAAGAGGCGTCCTCTTTCTCGGGGATGCAGAAAGCTTGATAGTAGTTGAGGACAGCGGTCCATTGGCCCTATGGGGATGACAGACAAACAAGATTACCCTGAAATTCCCCCTAACTCCTCTATAAATGCAAGGTTGTGTGTGCGCATAACAAATGAGTACGCAACATGTTGAGAAATCCTTGATGGCGCTGTGTAACTCACCGATGCCAGAGATATTTGCGGCCTCTTCTCCCGCACAAACTCAACTGCATCCTCAGGTGTCATACCCTTGTGACGTACCATATAGCAGACCACAACTGTTGCACTCCTTCCACGTCCAGCTTTGCAGTGCACATACGTCCGCTTACCGGCTGATACATTGTCTGGGGCGCCATTAACGACAGGTAAGTTAACACCCACAGAGAAACGCGGCTCTGAAAGGACTTGAGATGTAGCATTGACACAAGTCTTCTATCCCGTGTGTCAGCATCCTCACCGTGAATGAAGGCAACTGCCCTCTCCATGTCATTCACATCCGGCGCAAAAAGAAAGTCCACTGTCGGTAAATGTAGGTGCTCAATCCCAACGCCCTGTTGCAAAATGCATGGATAATCACATTCTAATCCGCAAGTCCAAAACACTAACCAACACAATATCAATGGTGCATTCGTATGACAACCTTATAATGCTCGGACGTAACAAACAGCTCGAAGTCCTCATTCAGTGTTACCACTGCTTGAATTCCCTTCAATGCAAGGGCATCGACACACAGATGAGCCGAATAGGGACTGACATAAGGAATGCAGAAAAAAATCAGCAACATGCAGGTGCAGTGCTGCCTCCAGAACCTGTTGTTTGAAGTCGTCCAGCATCGACTGAAACGGCAACGCGCCCAGCAGGAGATTCTGATTTGGTGACCGAAATGCATGACACAGCCGGAAACTCAGCCCATATCGCAACTAATACCTGTGAATTAGCGTAACTTCCCTTTGCAAGGTTTCAAACAGAGTGTAATACAGTGCTGTAAGGGCGCGAAAGGAGGTTAAAGCTCACCTCGACGATTTCGGTGTACCACCGATACTCGGGCTGAATTGTGGACCTGAGTATGTTGTAGGCCAGCGAAGGGTAGAACATGAAACGCGAAAGCGCACCAGCTGCATAGTGGGCGTAAGAGTCATCAGTTGTTCCAGAGGGGCAAGGCGTGGACTCCTGTTCGTTATCGTCCGCACACCTTTCATCTCTGCGAGTGACGACAGGGATGAGATAAGCGCCCCCCGAACAGGGAATTGTGACCGGGGCATATAACAGGACAATATAGATAACAATGGGACCCGTACAAGGGCAAGCTTCCAGAGGGACATGTTGGGGCAAGGCCCGGAAGCTGTGCTCGAGGAGTAAGGGAAGTGGCCATGTGTAACACGCTGCCGTCGGTTCTGATCAAACAACACGAACTGAGCGAGCACTGCGCGGCGTAAATTGTACAAGCGGCGGATGTCGCTGCAGTGGCAAACACTTGCTGAGGAGGAGCCCAGGCCCAGTTTGTCGGTAGCGTCGAAACTTCAATGGCTGCCAATCATTCTTCAAGACACGGGGCAAGAAGGTACGATATATAGAGTTGATCCGTTGTGGCAAAATACAGCGAGGAGTCTCAGGGTTTCTTCCACAGCGCACTGCAAGGGAAAGGCGACAGCTTCTTTAATAATGTATGGACAGAGTACTTGTCGGAAAAAGCGGACTAGGTCACAGCACTCCTTCCACAATAAACGCTCGAGTGCGCGAGGGCAATGGCCAGTGAGTTTACTTAGCGGTGGTCTATGCAGACGACACCTGCTTTACTTGCCTGGACGCCCTGAAGCAACTATGCCACTTGCCGCGACGCGCGAAGGAGTCGTAGGGAGGGAGAGGGCAGTCGTGCTGTCGTGCGCCGTAGGTAGAGGTCTAGTAGGGTACAGAAATGAGTACTTATAGGCGGACAGCAGCAGGTCAGGGTACGGTACACTCTTCCGATAAAGTCCGTATTTTTTGTTGTTTTTTTTGCGCGCCCCCGGGATATGGGACTGGCAGGGAACCCGCACCGGCACCCTCTACACGCGGCGTTTTGCGAGCATGACTGAGGCTGGCCAGAGGAATAGCGGAATAGGGAAGATCCATAATAATAGGAAGTACCTAATTCACGTACATAAAAAAATGTACAAATCGGAGCTGGCGCTTAGCGTTTTTTAGGCTGCACCGGTTTTGTGTACGCGAAGGGGGAAAGTCGTCACCGTGTCGAGCAAAGTTCGTATGCTTTTCGAGCAAAGACTTGCCACTTTGAATCACACATGAGCAAGGCTAAGCCTAATCTAAACCTGCGTCGTGAAGAGTGTCAAAGGGGGCGTCACAAGCTTCGGCGTTAGGCTTTGTAGCTAGGGACAACGTACACTGCTGCGCATGCATCAACGACATGTCAACAACATAACCAACGGAAATTCCCTCAACACGAGGTGGAACCCGATGTGTTTGCAACTTTAAGTGGTGTGGGTTGCATGTGAAGGGCTTTGCTGCTCGGTGTAGCGTTTTTGGGGATAACCTCGGTACATTGTTGAGGCGTCATCTTTTGCGCGATGCGCCAGAGTCGCGCATTCATCATATACTTGGCGCGCCAAAACAGATTCGCGTGCACACGTCGCACTTTGCGGCATCAGATGGTTGCACATTGTATGGAAAGCCAAGCATTAAAGCTTCGGCGGTTCCTTTGTGCAAGGAGGCAGTGATGGCTAGGCGGGTGGAGCTTGGTTGTGTCGGCGTCCCGGTTGCGCATGCCGCCCCGGCCACAGAGAGCCTTATCCGCCCATCGTCTACCCGCCCCATGAAACCACCTTCTCGACAATCTACGACAAGAGCGGACAGTCCCGCCATCGTTCTTCCACGTAGACGCACCCGTGATGAGGTTGAGGCGCTGCATGAGGGAAACTTTTTGGAGATGGGTGCTATGAAGGAGGAGATAGAGATATTACACCGCCAACTACAACACCAGTCATTTTCCGTGGCCAGAGCGAGAGCGCAAGAAGAGGAGGCGAAACTCAGACTCCGTGCAGCCAACCTTCGTGTCAACGAGCTCGAAAGCAAAAACGCTAGCTTAGGAGCTAGCTTGCTGGAAGCCCAAGCTGACATTGAGCGGGTGGCAGCGAAGCTCGCGGAGGAGGCGGCCAGGCTCGGCGGCGCTAGGCTTTCGTGGCATTCTGTAACCTCGGCGGACGGGAGATGGCGCCATCGCATCACGGAGCTTACTGGCTATGGATTTAGTGGAAGAGGGGGATTGTTACCTAGCAGACAAAGGCTTTTATGGTTTAGCTGCTTCATTAAGGGAAAAGCTAGCTAGAGTAGTAGCTCCACCCCAAAAGTTCCGGGGGGTTGCTCAGTTCACATTAGACGAGAGAGAACAAGGGGCGTTGCAGTCGAATTTACGAATCCACGTCGAGCGCCACTTTTCTAGGGTGCAAGCATGGGTAGTGTTTAGCCGCAAAAAGATCTCTCTATTGTATGCAGATTTGATAGGCAACATGTTTTTTGTGGTCAGCCACTTATGCAATTTTAGCACACCTTTGCATGTGGATTCTTGCTTTGGCAAGGAGATGGGCGACGATGAGGAGGCAACTTAAAATCTATGTCACCCCTATTATGTAATGATTGGAATTTGTGCCCAATATTGGCCTCTCGTGTCACTTGCAACGCATACTAGGTTCCCCATGTTGCCTCCAAAGCAGACACAGCGCCAATCACTTCTGCTATGCTTGCAAACAATTTCGCTTGTGCATCTTGAAAGCGTGCATCTGACGCGAAGGTCGGCCACGTGTTTTTATGACGGGCGCTCACTAGATCATACATTGCCCGGTCACCGCTCTCCTTGTTTGCTTCAATGACACGGGCGCTGGTTTGGCCACGCTGCCGGATGACACGTCGGGATGACAATAGGAAAGGGATGCGGGACAGCGGTGTTTTGACATCATAGGTCTCGCCGGCGCCTGGCTGGTTCCACTTGCATATCCTCGATGTGACAGGGACGTTAACACCCTGGTCCGCCATTCTTGGGAGGTGGTGAATAGAAAAAAGTAGCATGGCCAAGTGTACGCATTGTGCGCTGCGTCCAACGGGACACTCGCAACTAGCTTGAAGCACTCGTGTACAATGGGAATGCACGCCCTCGACCTTAACCACTGCCAATTGCGCCCAAACTTTGTAAGGGCGGGGCCTTTACGATGCTGGAGCTTGCATTTGAAAGAAACAAAAATGTTCCGCGCGGGTGTCTTGACTAGCTCCGACGAGGGATGTAACATCCACGTTGCCACCAAGATGGCACATTAGCCGGGGCAAGCGAGGTATCTCCATCACGCGGTGTAGTGCATCTTGGATTTTACCACCAAATGCTTGCATGTTACCGGCATCTGACACCACAAGATCAAAGTGATTTAATAACAACGCCAATTCTACAACAGGGGCATAGTTGCTGAGCTATGCCTTGGTCACGAGCCACCTATCGTCAATGGGTAAGTCATCCTCTCTCGCTGGCACATCTTCAAATTCCCACCCTTGATGTGGAAGCCGTTGTAATAAAGTATGGTGAAGACAATTTCCATCAGGGTCTCGCAATTGGACATGCTCACCCCGAGAACGCATGTCAGCATCAGTGGCTAATTGGTTCAACACCACAACCATAACTTCCGCATGCCGAGCATTTGACAGTCCGATATCCGCCATTCCGGCTCTACTGCGTAACCATCGATGCATGACGGATAGAGTAGGGTATCCTTGTGGCCAAGGTCGTGGAAGCAGTGAGACACCATGTATCATGTCCTCTGTAAGTAGGGCATGCAACACAACCGTCGCGACATGTTCGACGTCTGGCAATTGGCAAGGCTCTCCATCCGGAGAAATGTATCCCAAAGCCCGCTTTTCTGCCAATTCGTCCGGCACATACAAACAAAGGAACTCCCATTTTGCACATGCTTCCACACAGCCCATGCCAGTCTTGGAAACAACCTTTTTTTGAGAGCAATCATAAGCGAGCGCATAATTAAAAGCTACAATGGCTTTGCTCGCAACCTGTTCCCATTATGGCGCGACAAGAGAAGGGCTAAACTCCACAAGCGCCACGGCTAGGCATGGTAATGCTCCATCCAAAAGGGGGTGCGAAAGATTACACCCACGGCTAGCAGCTAAAGTGATAGCCATAACCGCTTTTTGGGGTTTGACACCGGCACTTTCGTGCCATAATCGCAACCTGCCGCCAACGCGTAAGCTAGCAAAAATGGCGCTCCAAAGCGTGCTAACTCCCGGAGAAATAACGTGTCATACTCCCTAGTTTTGGGCCAGCTCTGTGGATTAAGTAGCCTCGCGTAGTCAACGACAAAGCAACGACCAGTACGCCACGATACCTTGAAATATGTCCGCTTTATCCCGTGGACAATGAAGTCGCTATCGACAGTCCATGCGCTGTCGATAGTCCCTTGCGATGCCATGTACGCTAGCTGGCTGTCGGCCTCGTAAGGTGCAACAAGATATGCCACTCCAGCACGTCGGAGAGCGTCAATGCAAGCAAGGGTCGCTGGCCAGCCTAGCTTTTGTGCCGCTGCTTTAGCTAGCGCATCTGGCGCCGCGCCATCGTACTGGACCTTCGCTAGTTGAACTTGACGCCTTTCCGCTCTCGCATGGTCTGTCGGACTTTTTGCAGGAAACCGACCGCCGTCGAACACCAAGACAATATTCAACCCCTTGCCAATCACAGCATGTGCTCGCTGTCGCAACGCCGTTCCGAGAGTAGTGTAGTCGTTGTTCATGATGTCTCTAGCATAGGCGTACCCGAGCTGGTGCATCCACACGCATGCGTCTACGCCGACAACATCACCACGAGCCGCTACATAGATGTTAGCTTGCCGACAAAGAGGACCGAGTTGCGTGAGCAAGCCCACCACGCCCATCTGCCTATATTTTGATGTTTCCAAAATTTGTGTTTGCGGGTTTGTTGTGATAGAGTTTCGAGAGAGTGCACCCAAAACGCAATGGACTACCGATGCCACGCCGAGTGAGTAAGCGCGTTACCGAACTTTTTACAGTAGTTGAATAGTACTGAATTGGCGGTGATAGCCGCAGTCCGCTGGCGGTAGCTGAAAATTACGTAAGCGCCAGCTCCCATTTTCGGTTTTTCGCCATACACTGTAATAAAGTACATGCTCCCATATTATGGATCTGCCCTATAGCGATAGCGGTACGTATCGCTATACAGTACCGAAACGTACTGACACGTCGGAATTATTAGTAGCTACTGGTCGGTGATGAGTTGAGGTTTGTTTCGAACTTCTGCTCTCAGGCCGGCCACTAGTGGAATAGCCAAATAGCGCACACGTGACCATGTTGATGTACGGTACAGTACGTCATAGTACGTTTCTCGACTTAAAGCCAGTCCAGTCAGCACGAGTCGGCCTAGGATGTATGGGTGCTATTACGCGTTACTAAACGAATAGCGAAAAGGGACCAACTGTAGTTAAGTACATGTGTGGACCATCAAGCGACGATCTCGCGCGCGCTACTATACCAACTATGTGGAGGAGCTACCCCGCAAGTCGCAATCGAAAAAGTTGAGCAAACGAGAATGTTGCTGCCACACATATGGTGCAGCTTATTTTATAAAGGTATCTCAAGGTACGCTTCTAGGTTTTCGATGACTTCGGCGTTGATCTACCTTTTGTTTGACCGAGTGGGCAAGTCAACAAGAGATAGATTTTCGAACATGCGCGTGTCCGGATAGATCGCGCGCCGACCGAATGCCTCCGCCGCTCACTCCAACACAAGCCGCGTAGGATTCCATGATAGCGATAGCGACTACGTGGTGAACATATGGGGTACTAGCGATAGTCTTCGGATTCCTTTTTCTAGACGATGGCACGCCACTGACTTTGCGTTGGCATCCCTCGTTACTATACGGGTACTTGTAGTGGGCGAGCCAGCCCAAACCTATAGAGTGGTCGCTCAAACCCATGGCGGTCCGGCTGTATTTCGTTGTTTCCATTCGCCTGTATGTCGTTTATATTATTTGAAAAAAGCTATACCTCGTATTCCGAATAGGAGGTATATTCGCGAATATACCTCCTATTATTTGCCTGGACCTATAGCTAATCAATTTCTTACAAGAAAAAGCAGTGGAGGCCACCAAGCAAAAAGAAGAAAAGAGGAAAAAACCTAGGCCCGAGGAAGAGGAAGGCATGCCACAGCATCAGCACTGCCCTCCTGAAAAGCGTCGCGGAGATAGGAACCCAGAGTGCCATGAAGAGTAGCAGAAAGACGTTGCATGAATTCACGTCGCACATCCCCCCAAAAACGCCGAAACGGAACATAAGTATATCGACGAACAAAATGCTGCATACGGACATAACTGTCAGAACGCAAAGAACGAGAGTCAGCGGCACCCATGCTAGGGAAGCAACACACAGCCACCAAAATAGCCACGCGATCAACCAAGTCAGCCGCCATCGGCGCTAACCGGCCCCCTTCCTCCAAAGCGAAAGGATAGTAGTCATGGACCGACTGAACCGAAGGCGTGCCAAGCAAAGCGGAAACGCGGAGGTCCGCATCAAGTTTGCCTTGCTGAGCTCCCAATGCAAGGCTGCCAGGGAGTGGGAGGCGAGCACCTATACGAGGAACATTGGTGTTCGTGCGAGCACTTGTAACCGTCACATCAACACTAAGATGACGGTGCGGAGCCATGAAGTCTAACCAAACCACATCCCCATGAGGATCTCGATGAGCAGCTCCCAACCGAATACGGCTGACCTCCAACCACAAGTCCCTTCCCTTAGTAGCCCCCGCTTCAAGCATGAACTCTTCAAGCACGTGGATAATCCGATCGTGGAGTTGGATGACATACCAAGTGCACGGGCACCAAGGGATGTGGCCCATAAGCATAGTAGTGTGGTCCATAAGCATAGTAGCGGACGGAGGAGGAAGCCGCCAAAGACATAATTGGAAAAAAATTCCCCGGCGGCACGAGATTCCGTTGAGGGAAGGGAGGTCGCATATTCAAGGGTGTCTAGTAGAACATAACTGAGGTCATCTCTCGCTATCGCATAAACCCCCCGGGCCGCAGTGAGAGGAATGACCCGCAATAGGCAAGCGACATGGTCGTTGTCGGAGTACCGGGAGGCATGAGCAGCAACGCGAGGGGGGAGATCGGAGAGCAGCCTATCGGCGCAGTGCCGTAGTAGACGAGGGCATAAAGGCTTGACCATGAGGCAGCGGGGGTCCGTCAAGTGGAGGAGGGGGGGGGCGGGGGGGAAGGGTGTAAGGATGTTAGCACCGGCTCATCAAGGGGTACGGGAGGAAGTGGAGCCAAGGGGGGAGGTCCACTAGAGCAGTTGGGTGAGGGGGGACAATTGTTTGGAAGGGGCGTGGTCCATGGTGCGACGGACGGGATGGGCCAACTGAGTTATAAGAGACCAGTGGAGAAACGGGAGCGGCCACTCGGTGGGGGCACGGAGCAAAAGTAGGGCGAGGTTGAGAGGAAGCTAGGCCACCCTACACGCCATGTGAGAGGGAATCAGGTGGGTGGGTTTGCTTGAGCGATAGCTCTCGCAAAAGGCAGAAGGCGGACGCACAATCGCCGCTTGTGCGTCAAATAGTGTGCGGGCATTTTATTGTCCTTGCGCGTGTGTGCGCATGAACCGTTAGGAAAACCCCATTCGGCACACGCTGGATGGTCGACATCTACCTCGTCGCAAACCCCCTCGCACTCTCCACCCTCCCATCACACACAGCCATGACCGCACTCCACAACACTCTCGAGTCTATCTACGACACTCACCTCCCCAACCCCACCATCACCATCCCTCCTCCTCACCTCTTCGACACCTACTCACCACACTCGGCAGGCATCTACCACCTCCCCCCAAACCCAACTCACCCCATCACATATCCCCTCCCGGAACGCATGCAACTAACATACCCCCCCACAAGAGGAAATCTTGCTTGGAACTGGCATGGCTTTGTATACACAGACGGCTCGAAACAAGGAGGCTCGTCCCCACTAGGAGCAGCCGCCACCCACCCCGCCTCGGACACCCGCATCAAAATCATGGTGACCTCTACCTTTCCCTCCCACACATTAAATCGCGCTGAATTGGCCGGAATAGACATAGGCCTCCAAATAGGCCGCACCCACCTCCTTACAGACAATGCGTGCTCCCTCCGCCTCATACAAGGCTACTTGAACTGCCCATCAGCTTACCGCCACAACATCCACCGCGACACACTCCTATCCATCACACACACCCTCAAAACCCGCTGCGACGCAGGCATCCGCACACACCTCGGCAAAATTAAAGCACACAACCACTCCCTAGGTAACGACCTCGCAGACACTCTAGCTAACCAAGTCGCGGATGGTCACCCACCCGACACTACATACACCACCGGTTCAGAGGTCACGATAGGCCATTGGACCTGGCCATACACCCTCATTCCACAAACCCTAGGGGGACACATACCCTACAAATACACCAACCTCAAAGCTGACGCTCACACCTACATCACCAAACACACACACACACATACACACACCCCTCTCGCAAACATCCAAACACGGTGCCCTCCTCGCCCGCGCCGCGGAGAACGGCGCCGACTTCTCTTTCCACAAAAAACACACACAAATATCCAATTCACCCACAAGCAAGAATTCATGTGGGGAGTCCACAACACCCGCCTTGTCACACACAACCCCACCCAGCGCTGCCCCCTATGTGGCCAATTCACTAGCAACGGCCACATGGCCGGTAATTGCCCCACCATGTCTGGCCTAAGACAGGACCGTCACAACAGCGCGCTGCACCTCCTACTATCCCTCTTGGAACGCCACAACGGAGCACGCTGGGAAACCATCACTGCAGACTTCGGTAACAAACCCATCAAATCATTCGATTCCCCCACTCCCCCCCACACCCTTCTTGACTGTCACCCCCCCCACCCCACCCACATGCCCACCTGCCTTGTTGCTGCCGACGAAGGTCTTTCGCCCGACTCCCTAACCTCATGCCCCGCCGTCCTCCCCCATGAGATTCTCCCCCCTGCGCTACGACCCCCGCCACACAAACCCGATTTCATCCGCCTCTTCGAACCTCGATTCGTCGGCCACACAAACGGTCGCCGCCGATACTCATCTATTAAGAAATTCAGATAGGGGAATGGAAGTACTGCACGGACCACCCATACAGCCCATTTGATTCGAGCCAAATACACACCCCTCGCAAATGCCATCCGCAACCACTTGCTAGGTACCGAGGTCGACATCCTTCCCATAGTCATGAGCCGCACGGGTACACCGCACTCATCCACCATCGCAAGTCTCACCTCTCTACTTACCGCCCGCAATGACCCCCCCGACAAGCTCATCTCCAAAGCACGACTCGACACGACTCGCAACCTTACACAACTCCACACGCATACTGTCCAATGGCTTCATCATCTCCTACTCATATACCGCGTCAAATCCCGCACTTCCTCTCGCCGCGCCTCCGCACACTGCACCTTCGCACGCCCCTGAATGCACGTTGTCCTCACTCAACACTGCACACTCCCCGGGGGGGAGTAAAACCCCCGGAAGCCCCAGGAGAGGTTGGATTAAGGTGGTTAACGGTCTAGCCCTGACTTGTAAGTTCCATGTATGGCATAGTTGGGAGGGCCCAGAGACAGCAACCGGCGCGTACGGAGTTTGGTGTAAACCGGCGCATACGGTACATGTTGTAAACAATTTCAATTTGAATTTCAATTTCGGTAGGAAAGATGTACCGTCGGAGGTAACGCATGTTCATGCGTAATTACAGGCATGTAATTCAAGCCTCTATATTACCAATATGACCATTTAAGTTGTGTTGAGGCTCACTTATGCCATCTGCCGCCGTTTGGCGCGCGGCGTTGGGTGGGGCTCCGCCAGGGGTCATCCTGCCAAATAGTTCCCAAGCTCTAGGGCTTGGGAGTACTGTTGGGTCGATGTAGCCGAGGACTCCGTCCAATTCTTGGGCCCAACCGCCGAAGAACTTGATCTTTTGCATCGGGGTACCAATATTGTACGCTGTCGTAGTTGCACCTTTTCGTAAGGAGTGCGAAGTCCACGCGAAACCGTCCGGAGGCTGTCCGTGTAATGCGCGAAGTACCAGGTGGAGCCCAGGTGTGAGGGTATCCGTTGTCCATTTTGTCGTGAGCTCGTGCATACCAATGGCCCATCGCTTATCATGAATCTTCCCGGCGGAACACTTGGTACGGGCAGATTCGTTCGAAGTACCCTAGTGGTTCCGCGATGTTAAGGTGAGATGTGTCCGGGCGCCCGCCGGCAGCGCAGCGGCGGCGGCCCCGGAGGGGGGTGCGCTCGCAGGCCCGTCGGCATCCCCTAACCTCCCCGTGATGGGCGCTGGAAACCCCGTAGCCGTGCTAGGCCTGGCAAGGTAGGGGGCTAAGAGGGACGACAGCTCGATCCGCGGGATCAACAGCTGTCGGGAAAGCCTTGTACATAGGGCTTTAGAAAAATAATTTCGAAGCGACACCGGCACCAAGATCTCCCGCTCGGGCCGTTTGGTATGTTTTTTGCATTCAGATACTGCTGAGTACTATCCTACTTCGAGGGGGTGGGGCCTGTACTACAAGAGCGTTTGATGGCGAGGAAGGTACGGCCGGACCAGCGGAGGGAGGCGGGTGTTGGTGTTGGAAGTGTGTTTGAAATGCCATGAGGGGGGTTAGAACCCACGCCTCCCGGAACAGAGTTGTACGCCTTATCCAAGTACCGCCCCAAAAGTCGGTACCCGATTGGAACATATTGTGCATATGAATTCCGCGCATCGTGCATACACTGCGACCCCCTATGTGTGGAGGGGCAAGACTCCCCCGGAGTCAAGCGTATAGATGTGTCCATTAGTAGCCCTACGGAGGGATATTAACACTCCCCCTTAATGGACATCATCCCATGAACTCCGGCCGGTAACCTCGCAGAAAATGCGGAGGGCCCATAACATGTTAGAAATGCCATGAGGGGGGTTAGAACCCACGCCTCCCGGAACGGAGTTGTACGCCTTATCCAAGTACCGCCCCAAAAGTCGGTACCCAATTGGAACATATTGTGCATATGAATTCCGCGCATCGTGCATACACTGCGACCACCTATGTGTGGAGGGCCAAGATTCCCCCGGAGTCCAGCGTACAAACATGTCCATCAGCAGCCCTACGGAGGGATATTAACAAAGTGGCCAGCTGGGAAGCAACGCTAGGAAAGGGTGCTCGCTAGCCGCCGACCAGCTCTGTGCCAGTCGAAACTCCCCAGGGGTTGAGGCAAGATATGGCACAAGCTGGTGGCTGGTCGCAGGCGGAGGAGTGGCTATGTGAGGCGGCGGCGATCCTTAGGATCAGGCGCCGCCGGAAAGCCTTATACGGAGGGCTTTTTGGAAACTAAACTAATGTCCGTACCCGGCGTCGAGCTAGTTGGGGAGCACCACCTGGGTAGGGCGCTCACTAGCGAGCCGCCACGCCGACAAGTTACATCTCCCGGGGGCATGCGTAAGCTCGGGCGGCAAGAAGGCCATTCGCTC
>JAPMLY010003583.1:0-14102 GCA_026401115.1 Tetraselmis chui | reverse complement strand
AAATGTATGACGCCTTTTGTATTTTATGACGCCTGAATGTATTTTATTTGCATTTGAGGTGTATTGAAGATGGCCGATATATCCGCAATGAACAAGGGAGCTACATGATAACGCCCACTCTGCCTTTTTTTCACCTTGAATTACTAGTAGTGGCACCGCTTCAATTGGCCATGTACTGGATTCGTCGAACTATATTGTTGCGGACCTTAACTCCGCCGTGATGCATGGAGCTCTAATGCCATTGTCTGCCTCTGTGGGTTGTCACCGCTCATTCACATTGTTGTATTTTTCGATAAGACGGTTTTTCTCACCGCGGTTGTCTTCACTTTTTTCTGTGCTTTCCGAATTCTTTCATTTGTTGCTGTGTTTTGTCTCGACGCAGTGCAGCCATCGGATCCCTTTTTTCAACATTTCTTATTTGAATATCGTTGGCTTAGAGCCTTTCTTTATGCGGCGTTGTGTGGGGATGAGTCGCCATTATATGTTGTGGGGGCTTCGGTTTGGTGCGTTAAAAGAGATATTAAGTGGTGACGTGTGAATGTAGACGTCGTCGGGGGAGATTGTCGAGGTGGAGCAGCCCGAACACGGCATCATCTTGCCCGCTTGCTTTTTGGAGCGCGAGGTGCAGGTGTACCTGAAAGACATGGACGGCGGCGAGGATGCGGTGCAGGCTCGGTGCAACAGCCTCGGCGCCGCGTTTCACCTGTGGCGAGATGACTGGCTGGCCACTCAGGGCGCAGCGCAGGTAACGACGCCCATCTCTCGCTCGCGTGTCTATGTTTTGGTATAATCTTTGAAATGCTGCGATCAAGCCGTTGTTTCATCAAGACACGTTAAATCTGTACATAGCGATATAAATTCTTTCACACCATCTCACTCCGTTTCCGCACCCGACGGCACGTTCTATCGTTTTCCTCGATTTGGTTCACTGCATGGCCTTGGCTGAGCGGTTTTGAGTGCCTTTTTATATAACTAGAACCGTCGACTCTGCTAAATATGCGACTTCGCCAAAATTATGACGACTTATGTCGTTGCTGCCTGAATGTATTGTATTTGCATTTGAGGTGTATTATAGATGGCCGATATATCCATCCGCAATGAACAAGGGAGCTACATGATAACGCCTACTCTGCCTTTTTTACCTTGAATTACTAGTAGTAGCACCGCTTCAATTGGCCATGTACTGGATTCGTCGAACTACATTGTTGCGGACCTTAACTCCGCCGTGATACATGGAGCTCTAATGCCATTGTCTGCCTCTGTGTGTTGTCACCAGTCATTCATATTGTTTTATTTTTCGATAAGACGGTTTTTCTCACCGCGGTTGTCTTCACTTTTTTCTGTGCTTTCCGAATTCTTTCATTTGTTGCTGTGTTTTGTCTCGACGCAGTGCAGCCTTCGAATCTCTTTTTTCAACATTTCTTATTTGAATATCGTTGACTTGAAGCCTTTCTTTATGCGGCGTTGTGCGGGGATGAGTCGCCATTATATGTTGTGGGGGCTTCGGCTTGGTGCGTTAAAAGAGATATCAAGTGTGGCGATTCGTCGTTATCATTCCCTCGACAGGCAACTACGCCATGCTACACCCCAAGAAGCACCCAGCGCGCACAAAAACGCCCAAGGCAGGATGGAGAGCCCGAGTCAGTCTCCGCAGCGAAACGGTCACTTGCGTTTGCTTGAGTCATACCGGCGGGCCTTAGTAACGAGGAGGCGAATGGTCTTGGACGGCAACTACCGAACCTCTGTCTTTTGTGAATGTAATAGATTCGCAAACTCTTTTTAAAAAAACCTCGCCCGTCTATATGTGACGAGTATAGTCCTGCAATAGTACATTGCATGACATTGTGCAAGTACTCGTTACTAATTCCAATTCGTGCTTTTCCATCGGACGGACGTACAAACATGGGTACGTCGCTACTGCAATATTCATAAGGGTGCTGATGCTAAAGTACGACCAATACCTCCCGGTACGTACAGATACGCATATTTAATCTAACTAGCCGGATGACGCGCCTAAGCGAGTTCTTCGATACAGAAGGAGCCGCGTCGTGAAACCCAATGCTAGGCAAGCCGCGTCTCATGACATATGACGACGGTTAGACAGCCCTAACGCCTGACACGTAAGCGCAGCAAGTAGGCGTAAGCTATCTGGGCAAAAACCTATTTAAGCCCAGAGCTGTAGAGGGAGGTGACAAGACCATTTAACAATTCCATTGTTCTCTTACAACATATATTGCTAAAGTACAACAACGAGACATCTTTCACTAGCATCCCTTGACAACATTATTTTGCCATCTTGCAACGACAGATTAGAACTGATTTGTGCTAGCGTTTAGCTTGAGGAGGCTAACCGCCATACCGGTTTCGGAGCTCTTTGGTCAACGACGGTTTTCGCTACCAATTGATTCGCTCGACGTTGCTTGATTGACTCGATATGGCTTTTGTTGGACCCGGACGTTACGTGGTAGTCGTAATTCATGTCGGAGGGACTAAATTGTCGAACGTGAAGCTGGTGTTACAACGTGAGCCTCTTACCGGTAAAACTTGGTTCCCGGCTGGCTCTGTTGCAGCTAACGAAGAGCCTGTTGATGCTGCCATACGTGAGTTACACGAGGAAACCGGCCTTACTTTGACACCGGAAGATTTGACACTGCTGAGTGACGCACCTATTCGTGTTGCGTTACCTGAAGGACAACATAATGTTTACGTGTACTCGGCTTCTGTTCCATTTTTGTTCGCAACAAGTCACTTACGAACTCCTGCTCAGCTCGAGCATGTTGTTACTGCCCAGTCTACGATTAATCCGGATGGTTCTTACGTCGTCCCGGAAACGATTGACATTGGTGGTCTGAATCTTACGCCCGCTCAGACATGGTTACTTCTTGCTGTGAAACATAAGAGCGAGTTACTTCACTTCGGTTACGTGACTCAATGGGAGACTTTTCGTCGTGTAGTCTATACGCATCAGCCACTCCTTCATGACGACACGACTATTCCAAGACAGTTCTTAAAGTACTCCCGGTTTACGTCGGTCGACTCTGGTCCTATGTGGCTTCTAATACGTGGACACATCAATCAGCTGTGTGGTGAAACGCCAACGGATTTACGTGTGGGAATGCCGATGCCTACCCGGAACCTGGCTGGACTACATGTGACCCTAACGGAGACACAACGTAAGGCTGCGATTAACTCTCCATTGCAGTCTGGTCGAGACGCTAATGAACTAGAGGATTGGCTCGAAGCTCAGCCTCAGCGTTTTCTAATGCTCGGAATTACGGCTGACTCGTACGACTCGGTTATTTGGGTTACGTCACAGTTCTCAGGACATCTAAATGGGTGGTGGCTTAACCGTAAAACCCAAGCTGCAATTCCATCTACCTATGACATGCTTGTCGCGGAGTTACGCAAGACTACGTTTCTCCCGAACATCCAAGACGACGCAATTAACGCTTTGCTCAACCTTATGCAGAGTAACACGATGAGTTACGCCGTCTACACCAAGCAGTACAATGACTTCTTACGTCGGTCACGTCAGAACCTGGCAGCCGATGTGCAGTGCGTACGCTTCATTAACGGTCAGGCAAACTTTACGTTGAAGAATCAGGCGAAGTCACACCGAGCTCAGAAGGGTTGCAACGTCACTATGGTGAAGCTGCAGAATTTCCTGAATGACGTCGTAACGGATTCACCGGAACTCGGTAATATGCGGTCTTTAGCTGGCCCGTCTCCTCAACCCACAAGGAAGCGCAACTCTGATGACCCTCTCATCGGACCATCTAAGATCTGGAAGCGCAATGGTGGTGGCCGTGGTCGAGGCCGTGGACGTGGAAGCAATCAAGGTGGTGGCCGTGGTCAAACATCTTCAAACACTGGCCGCGTTGACTTCAACACACTCGCTAATGCAATGACCCCTGAGGAGCGCAAGCGGCACATGGAGGAGGGACTCTGCTTCAAGTGCCACAAGAAGGGACACCGTTTGTTTTAGTGCCCGGAACTGAAGGGCAAAGCACCTATGGAGGCACCGCAATCTAAGAAGCAATGCTGGTGGCAAGGCTGTTCTATCAACGAACTAGAGCAACCGGCTACATCTACTGTTCGTTTTGAGACCATGTTAGCGACAGAGGTCGTCGATGCACCTTCGGCATCTCCATCGACTACAGTCGCGACACCTGCAACTTTAGTAGCATGTCGTCGTCGTCAGACAAAGCAGAGACATAGTCGTAAACTTGTACCCAGACGTTCAATTGATTGGAAACTGGTTGACTCTGTTTTTGACCCTCTGCATGCACGATTCAACTTCACATTGGAGGGATGTGCTGATGATGAAGGTCTAAACTCGCACGGTGACTTACCCCACTGTTCGCTGAGTGACTCGATTCTTGAGAGGGACTTGTCGGGAGAACGAGTGTTCATTAATCCACCTTGGGAGTTAGCTGAGGAGTTTGCACATCATTTTGAGGAGTGTCGTCGAACATCTCCGACATCTACGATGGTTGTTTTTGTACGACCGAAATGGGCAAAATTTGTTCCGCTGACTAAGCACTGGAAACTCTACCAAGAATTCCCTGCGCGGACACAGCTTTTTACTCGCCAGACATTGGAGAACCCAGCGCAACAAGAGGTAGTTGCTCCAACTCCTTGGCATGTACAGCTGTGGTTAGTCGACGCAGATTGTGCGTTTTACGACTCGACGTCACCTACAACATTTGATCAACCCGACTCGGTACCTGTACCTCTTGGCGACACGGAACAGTCCATCGCTACGCTGCGACAATTTTCTCCGCCTGCTACAGCCCTACTAACTAACCTCACGGAAGCTCGTCCGTTAATTCGCACTGAGCTGACAGTGAAATCTCCTGATGGCGGACACCAAATTTCTGGATTAGTGGACTGCGTTGCGACGCTTGATTTCGTGTCTGAGGACTTCGTACGACGCTTTGCTTTACAGACTCGAAAGTCTGTGACTAAGACCCTTGTTCGACTCGCCAACGGAGAACGCGTGACTTCTTCGACAGTCTGTGATATTACTTTTGAGCTGGCTTGACACGAATTTCACCGGACTTCTTATGTCTTACGTGATTTACGTGCTCCTGATTTAATCTTGGGTTTGCCATGGCTTGATGACGAACATGCCTCTTTAGAGTTTGGTTCAACCCGAGTTTTTACTCTAATGGATGGCACAACAGTGGAGACTACACTCGAGGAACGACGCCCTGAGTGTCTGCTACTGTCGTGTATTAAAGTTCAGAAACTCATGCGCAAGACGCGCCGCATCAAGGGACGTCATGCTGAATTTTACGTCATTGAACTTACGTGAGCCGCTGACCAACCAACCGACTTTCACACTTGCGAGGAGCTAACTGTAGAACAACGTGACAACTTCCGGTCGTTACTCTTCGATGACTTCCCGGAGTTACTGCAACATGTCGACTCTCCATTTGTAAGCCGACAGTGGGATCATCCCATTGAAACAACTGGCCCGATGCGACGCCAACGGCTAAACAGATTGCCACATGCACAGCGCGCTGAACTAAATCGACAACTCAAAGACGCAGTGGAGGCTGGTCTGATCCGTCCCAGCTACAGTGAGTTCGGCTCGCCAATTCTTTTTGTGCGGAAAGCTTATGGCTCGCTACGTCTGTGCATTGACTACAATGGCCTTAATGAGGTTACGCGTAAAGATGCTTACCCGCTTCAGCGTGTGGACGATACCCTGGACGAACTAAAGGACGCGAGTTTTTACACCCATCTCGACCTCGCCTCTAGTTTCTGGCAAGTTCGAGTGCGTGATCAGGACATCCACAAAACGGCATTTCAGACACCTAATGGCTTAATGGAATGGGTCGCCATGCCGTTTGGATTGTGCAATGCACCGGCTACGTTTCAGCGGATGATGAATGACATACTTCGCGACTTTTTACATAAGTTCGTTACTGTCTACCTCGATGACGTCTTTATCTACAGTCGAACTCAAGAGGAACACCTTGGGCACCTGCGTCTCGTTTTACAACGATTCAAGAAGGAGGGCATGAAGTTACGCCTTAAGAAGTGCTTCTTCGGCCTGCAAGAGATGGAGTACATGGGCTACACTGTGTCAGCTGGTAAAATTTCAGTTTCCACAAAGAAAGTCGAGGCCGTTGCAGACTGGCCAGTGCCCAAGACGCAGAAGGAGGTTCGCAGTTTCGTACAGTTCTGCAACTTCTATGCCAGATTTATTCATCACTTCAGCGACCTTACGGCTCCATTGACGGACTTACTGCGGAAGTCCCAATCACAAAAGATTACGCTGACGCCTGCCTGTTTGGAAGCCTTTGAGACTCTCAAGTTATGGCTCATTTCCGCGCCATGCCTGATCCTTCCGGAGGTCGGCTCGGATGCGACGCTCACCGTGGCTACATATGCTTCAACAGTGGGGATTGCAGCAGTCCTGTTGCAAGACCAAGGAGGAGGTCTTCAACCATTCTCGTATTGGGCGCGTAAGCTGAATCGAGCTGAGCGTGGTAACACTTACTCTGCGTACGACTTAGAAGCTTTGGCCGTATGCGAAGCTGTCAAGCATTGGAGGTGCTATCTTGAAGGATGCTCTAAGTTGCTTGTCGTAACAAACCACGACACACTGCGACATATGCTCAGGCAACCGAACAACAAGCTGAACAAGCGGCAAGTAAGATACCTGCGGGATGTACAACCGTTTGTGGGCTCGATGACACTTGCATATCGCAAGGGAGCTTTGAACGAAGCTGACCCGTTAAGCCGGCGTCCATACTTCGTACCTCATGCCACATTTCCATTATTTTGGGATGGCGAGGTTCCGTCATATCGAGAATTACGACGGAAGTCCCATCTGCTGTTTGAAGACGCGCAGTTAAATTTACTGACTGTTAACGCGTTGCAGCTGAGCCCTGAGTTCGCTGATCTCATTCGCGAGGGGTACTCCCAAGACTCGTTTTATGGGGACGAGGGTGAGTGGACGAAAGACAGCCGGATTGAAGCCAGAGACGGATACTTTTGGCGCGTCGATCGCCTCTGTATACCACACAACTCTGTGCTCCGACTGAGATTGATCACAAAGATGCACGAAAGTTCGTTTGCTGTTCATAGAGGAGTTGCTAGCACTCTTGCTAAAACACTCGACAGATTCTGGTGGAAACGAATTCGCCAAGATGTGAAAGATTTCTGTGAATGCTGCGTCGTATGTCGGTCGACGAGCAAAGATTCGACCGCAAATGGCTGCGACTCTTTACCCACTACCTGTTCCACCCAGACCGTGGCATACAGTTGGTCTTGACTACTTGACACACTTACATGAGAGCAATGACTTTAATAGTGTGCTGATTGTAGTAGACCATCTAACTCGAATGGCCAATTTTCTGCCGTGCGCATAGACTGTTACTGCCGAAGAAACTGCAACTTTGTTTTTACAGGAAGTCTACCGTTTACATCGACTACCCCGTGTGCTGATTAGCGACCGCGACCCGAAATTCGTCATTGCCTTATGGCAGACACTCTGGCGACGCCTTGGCACGCGCCTGAACATGTCTTCAAGTCGACATCCAAAAACAGGCGGAGTGACACAGAGCGTGAACAACACGTTTTAGCAGCTTCTTCGTTGCTTATGTTGCTATGATAGCTCTGATTGGACAACACTACTACCGCAAGTGGAATTTGCGTACAACGCTTCGCGTGCACTCGGAATTGAGCACGCACCGTTTGAGGCTAATTTTGGATTCTCTCTTGAGGAGCCTCATGACATGATGTTCACCATGCGACCATCGATTCCAGTTTCGCAAGACGCAACAGAACGGTTGAGATTGTTACAGGAAGAGAAGAGTTTACGTACATACTTTGGTACGCTCAATATTACAGCTACACAAAGACGAGATGCAAGCGCACACATAACCGTCTACAACGCCACACTTCGCCAGAAGAGACAAGGTGTCAGTCGTCACATCAAACCTTTTTCTACGTGGACAACCGAGTCGGAAACTCATAGACAGACAACTTTGACCCTTTTAAGTGGAAGAGCAAATTGGGAAACACAGTTACAGATTGAAACTTCTAGCGACAATACGCTTACACCATGTGTTCCATGTCAACAATTCACGACCCTGCTCTACCGCTTGACTACGACCAGTTGTCCCGGTAACCGTACCTGAAGGAGACGACGAGGAGTTTGATGTCTCACACATCTCTGTTGTGTGCATCAAGTCGCTACCTGGGCGACGAGAAAGATACCTACTCTTCATGACACACTTCAATGATGACGACATTCCACCTTTCTGGCACCGATTAAACGAAGTACACCGGACAACAACGTTACAAGATTTCTTGGAGACGCCCCAATGGCACAAGTTTGCCAAGACTCAGGCGTACATCGACTTCATGCACGCTCATCGAGCGCGCATTCGTAAGTCCCAGTAACTGCTTCAGTAAAGGAGCTTAAACCACGGAGGTTTGCTTCGCGGCAGCCTCATTGATCTGTCAAGAGGGGGAGGGTACAAGTGTGACGAGTAATGTCCTGCAACAGTACATTGCATGACATTGTACGGGTACTCGTTACTAATTCCAATTCGTGCTTTTCCATCGGACGGACGTACAAACGTGGGTACGTCGCTAATGCAATATTCATAGGAGTGATGATGCTACAGTACGACCAGTACCTCCCGGTACGTACATATACGCATAGTTAATCTAACTAGCCAGATGACGCGCCTAAGCGAGTTCTTCGATGCAAAAGGAGCCGCGTCGTGAAACCCAATGCTAGGCAAGCCGCGTCTCAGGACATATGACGACGGTTAGACAGCCCTAACGCCTGACACGTAAGCGGAGCAAGTAGGCGTAAGCTATCTGGGCAAAAACCTATTTAAGCCCAGAGCCGTAGAGGGAGGTGACAAAACCATTTAACAATTCCATTGTTCTCTTACAACATATATTGATAAAGTACAGCAGCGAGACATCTTTCACTAGCATCCCTTGACAACATCATTTTGCCATCTTGCAACGACAGAACTAGATATATTAGAACTGATTTGTGCTAGCGTTTAGCTTGAGGAGGCTAACCGCCACATATATGACAGTCAAGGACGCTAAGGAGCAAGAAGCCCCAAGGGATGAAGGATCTTCGACTGCGTGCTCCGATCTATAGCGCTCGCAGATACCTCGCCGACAACGCGCGGAGTCGCGGGCAAACCCTGGAATTTTGATGTCGTTATATGAGGCGAACATGCGTAGAGCAGATAGCTTACTTGGCCAATAAAACGTACTACGCCTATTTTGACAAACTGCCTTAGTAGCACCTTTCAATATGCAGTCTCTACTTCTGTCCAGTCTCTATAATTGTTATTGGCAATGTGCTACCACCCTTGGCCAATCGCCATCCATTCGACTTATGCCTTGCTTAGCGTGGACTTTCGAGACAAGCGTTGCCGGTGACACTGGTTTATGGAGAAATCTTGGGCAGCTCAGCCCCTGAGCCCTAGCCACAATCGTTGTAAATGTCAACTTATGAACTTAGCCTTGTCACGATGCGTCGTCATTATAGCTGAACTGTTCGAACAAAGGGCGCCGTCATAGTGACTGTGACATCATCGAAGTAGTCGATTATCACATTATCATGAAGCTTGGTTGAGGGCTCTATTAGGGCCTCTATAGTATCGATATCTTGTAATTTTGTTGCTTTTAATACAAGGGTTAAACACACCCTAATAATTATTACACACCCTACGTATATGATGCTAAAGTCTTAATCAATCATCAGCTTGTCTGCATTTCTTTTGACGCTTTTTATTGGCTGGTCTATTTATGGCGTGCGCACATAAGTTATTGCGTCGATCGTTCAAATTCACATGTTTACCCGATGAATGATACGTTTGGCAAAGACGTAAGTTTATCTACATATTGGCCAAAGGCAACCAAAGGCATGGCATGGGAGGCGCGAGGCATGGATGGGTTGAGCGCAAAAGCAATAAGTGTTGGTTCTCGGGGAACGCAACGGCTTAACGATAGCTGCAAGCTAGTGCCTAGCTAGAAATGATCGATGATGCATGATGTTAGTTGGTTTATCGCGCCATCATGTCAGTACAAGGTTGTTGTCCTAGAGGTGTGACGCGCCGCTACAATTACGGTGATACGAACCGCAGAGCCTATTACCCCGTACATGTGATAGGTAGGGTTTGCGAACCTATTGATTTAAGAGTCTAACAATTTACCCGAGGACACGTTTTCCAATAATGTAAAATCAAAGGCCTTGCACAGCTTGAGTAAGTTTAGTGGTGTGGCGGGTGTCAGCACTGCTAACGGAAAGGTAGAGGATATGCGTGGCGTTGTGGCGAAGCAAAGCCGCGGTGCCCGGACGTGGATTGCGCACTTCATTTGTAGGAGTTGTAGTTGGTTTTGGACGCCATGAGCCGAGCCGCGTGAGCGGCTAGCCCGAAGGGGGTGCTGAGTAAGCTGTTGAGCACCGCTATGGCGAGTTCAGCTGCTGCGGCACGCTCGAAGGAGTAGCGCGTAGCATGTTAGTACTGCCTATTGGCCCGTACTACACGTAGTTGGTGGGTTAGGAGAACGTTGCTGGGCGAGTATTGGGGCCGGAAGGGTGCTGAGGCGTGCTAAGATTTCCGAGTTGGGCATGTTGTGAAACCGCCGTAGTCTAGGGGCCGATTGGCTTGTTGCTGTGGGCGATTCCATCACTCGTGTAGGCAGTTGCGTGGTTGTGGCCGTTGGCGTGGTTAGTTCTCAGTCACAGAAGTGTGCGTAGATGTCGTTGGTCCGCATTTAGGCGCTAAGTGAAGGGTTTATTACATTATACAGCTTCGCTAGAAAAAGTAACGTCGTAGGCTTGGAGGACGTCGCTGCATGTACTAGTAATGGATCTTTTTGAAGCTCCGTGGCATGGCGGTAGAGATTGACTCGTCATGTTGTTATGTTGGAGTAGTTGTTGTGTATTGGTTGTCCTCCGCTGAGAAAATGTAGCTTTCGGGTGGGCCCATAGGTAAGGCCGTTACCGTTTGGGTTTGGATCGGCCGGTAGTCGCGTGTCGCGCGGGTTTTGGCGTTCGTGGGCGGGCATGCCGGAAGTTGGCGTCAACCGCGTGAGGCGTCCTGCAGCCGCTTGCCTAGCAATTGCTCATGGTGTCCCAACTTCAATAATATATTGTGAAGAGGCGTAGAGGGCGCAGAAAAACATCGGGTCGTGGTGGGGTGAAGGTTGTAGCGCCGCCCGTAGTCATGTAGCGATATGGTCATGTATTAGTAATGTACCGGTGCAGTTTTGTAGTGTTGTAGTCATGCAGCGTTGTAGTGTTGTAGTGATGCATATTCTGCGCCGCCATGATACGGATCGGGTCGGGAGCGACCCTATTGAACTTCGAGCCGCTGAGGGGCGACTCAAGGAGGTAGAATCTACGGAGAGCAGCGTGGTTAGTAGACATGGTCTCGTAGCATGGTCTCGAGATTGTGTCGTCGTAGGTGATGGCGACGATGTCGGGCTAAAATGCCTCGGTGCCGCCGTTAAGCAAATCGGGCGGGAGTGCGTGGGCCGCCGTGTAGCCTCTCTGTGCAGTAGTTGTCACGACAATGTCGGAGCTCTGGATGAATACGCGCCCGTCTTGGGCTAGGGATTCCGCTCCGCTGGGGGTTGAGATGCGTGCTTAAGTGTGGCGCCATTACGCCGAAAGGGTGGTATCCGGCTCGCCCCGGAGCTGCCGCGGTCGAGGTCGGGTGTTGGCCGTGCGGCCCGCAAATGGTCGTGCTTGTCGTCGTAATTGCAATACCGGCGCCAAGATCTCCCGCTTGGCCCGTCCGATATGATTTTTCGCGTACAGATACTTCTAAGAACAGTCCTACCTCGAGGGGGTGGGACCTGTATTGATTGCGAGGAGGGTACGACCGGATCAGCGGTGGGAGGCGGGTGTTGGAGCTGGTGGTGGCCAGCCGGGAAGTAGCGCCAGGAAAGGGCGCTCGCTAGCCGCCGACCAGCCATGTGCCGGTCGACACTTCTCAAGGGGGGAAGCAAGACCTGGTACATGCCGGTGGCCGGTCGCAGGCGGAGGAGCGGCTATGTGAGGCGGCGGCGATCTTGTGGATCAGCCGCCGCCGGAAAGCCTTGTACGGAGGGCTTTTTTGGAAAATTAAACTTATGTCCGTACCCGGCGTCAAGCTAGTTGGGGAGCAGCACCAGGGTAGGGCGCTCACTAGCGAGCCGCCACGCCGACATGATACATCTCCCGAGGGGGAGGAGTAGGCTTCGGCGGCAAGGAGGCCCGTCGCGACGGAAGGAGCGACAAGATCTAGCGACGACGACCCTCCGGGTCGGCGCCGCCGGAAAACCCCGTACGGAAGGTTTCGACTAATTTCCGTGCACCTGCGGCCCGACGGCTACGGCGACCTGACCCCCCCCCCCCCCCCCCCCCCCCCCCCCCCTCCTCGATACCCACTACCGGATAGACGAGACCCTTGCGAGGGGGGCCGGGTGAGCGCGGAGGCCCATGTTTCAACAAAGTCTGCTAGGTGGACGCGCGATCAGAGGGGGGAGGGTACGGACGCAGGCCGGACTACCTGACAGGTACCCGGGTACCAGACAGAGAAAAAACCGGGGAAATGAGCGGGGAAAATTCAGGTGCGGAGGCAGGAGCGCCCATTTTTTCTATGTCTACGTGTCTCGGTCCCCCCCACCTCCCCTCGAGGTGACGGGGGACCTCGACAAGGAGGACCGTCGCGTCGGCGGATGCGGCGGCGACCTTGGCGGGGCTTACGGGATGGGGCGGCGGGATCGACGAGCGACCTTGCGAGGAGGGGTTTTTGGCCATCCTTTCCCCTCCTATCTTCGGCAAGACCGAAGTCACGCGGGAGCTAGATTAGGCTGGCCCGTCGTCCCTCCCGAACGCCGACCGGCCTCGGCCGGTCGGCACCCCGGTTCGGTGGGAGCGGGCCGAGCATCGTGAAGGTCGAGCAGCAGTTTAGTTTTGCATTTCTCGACAAGTGGATTTATTTTTAGATCTGTTTTTCTTGATTACAAAATTATTACGCTGTTACTGTTTAGGCGGGGGGGACTGTGGCAATTACTGCGGTTGCTTACAGTTTTTTAACTCCCGAGGAACGTCGACACACATTGCAGATAGGTGTGTCGATAGGTGTACCTGGTCGAAGAGACCCGGGCCCAACTTGCTAATAAGTGATGTATGGCGAAGTAGAGTGGCCCGAGAGACAACAGTCGGTCCAGTTTGCCGGCACATGTTGTGAACAATTTCAATTTCAATTTGTGCTAACGTGATGTGTTCCCCAATCTGCAACGCCCTAGCAATTATGAAAAATCCTTGTTATTATTTTACGAAATTAGTATTTTGTTGTATTGGGGGTTGCTCTCGCAAGAACTGCGCTCGGCCGGAGTCTTGGCGTTTTGCATCTCGTCTCGATCGGTCATGGCGCCCTAGCGTGTATTTATGGCTTCGGACCCGCCTATACATCGGGTCGCATGGGCGAGCTCCGTGCCGTGTTCCATGAGCACTACGACGTTGTCTCCCGCGCTGCGGTCTCTCGCATCTTCTGTCTTCCCTCATCCCGCATTCTCTCCACTCTTCGCTCCCCAATTGCTTGTGTTTCTTGTCATCTCTCGGTTCAAGCTTTGCGGGGTGCATTCGCGTCGGCGGGTGTCAACATATCGGATGAAGCGTGGCCCATTGCATTTGTTGACCACTTGGCTCAATGCGGCGGAGATGCTTCGGTCCACACCGCTTCCTCTTGGTTAGTGACGGCCCTTGCGGAAATCATCTCCGAGACTCGCGGCTCACTCTAGGTTGGCGTCGAGGATCTCACGGATCCCGCGACTTTATTTTCACTCCCTAACGGCAACGACGGCCTCCCCGCGGATGTGGGTGCCTTGCACTATCATGGCATGCGAGGTTCAAAACTTGCTCTTCATACCGTGGTTTCCGGTTTGTTCGGCGATTTTAGCCCCCCGTCTCCCGAAATCACCATACGCCGTGCTAAGAATACCAAGTTCGAGAAGTGCTCGGAGGGGTTGAGGAGTCGCCCCGACATCCGCTTCACTCCCTTTGCTGTCACGGAATTTGGTATTCTCGGCGGTCACGCCATGGCTTTTCCGAC
>JAPMLY010003582.1:0-15704 GCA_026401115.1 Tetraselmis chui | reverse complement strand
GTGGAGTGTTGTGTGTTTGGATTGTGAGTGTAGGTGTATGTGTGTGTTTGTGTGAGTGAGTGTATAAGTGTGTGTGTGTGTGTGTGTGTGTGTGAAAGAGATAGTATCTGTATGGTTGTGTTGTGTGTGTGGATACAGGTATTGTGTTTGTGTGAGTATGCGTGTGGTTGTGTTTTGTGTGTGTGTGGGGGGGTGTTTTGTGTTGTGTGAGTGTCTCTCTGTGTGTGTGGAGTGTTGTGTGTTGGTATTGTGTGTGTTTGGATTGTGAGTGTATCTATGTGTGTGTGAGTGAGTGTATAAGTGTGTGTGTGTTGTGTGTGAGAGAGATAGTATCTGTATGGTTGTGTTGTGTGTGTGAATATTGGCGTTGTGTGTGAGTATGTGTGTGGGGGGTTGTGTGCGTGTGTGTGAGAGAGAGTAGGAGTATATTATTGTGAGTGTGTATATTTTTATGTGTATGGTTGTGGTGTGTGTGTGGGGGGGGTGTTTGTTTGATTATGCGTATTGTTGTGTTTTGTGTGTGGGGGGAGGCGGGGGGGTGTTGTGTGTATGAGTGAGTGAGTTTTCGGTGTTGTGGGTGTGTGTTTATGTGATTATGCGTATTGTTGTGCTTTGTTTGTAGGGGGGGTGCTATGTGTGAGGCGTGTTGTGTGTGAGAATATGTGTGTGGATTATTGTGTGTGTTCGAACTGTGAGTATGTATTTATGTGTGTATATGATTGTGTGTGTGTATGTGTTGTGTGTGTGTGTGTCTGTGTGTGTGAGTATGTGTCTATGGCTGTGTTGTGTGTGTGTGTGAGTGTAGAAGTGTGTGTATATGTGCGTGTGTTGTGTGTAAGTGTGTGTGTTTTATGTTGTATAGTGTGTGTGTGAATGGTAGTGTTGTGTGTGTATGTCTGTAATGTGTGTGTGTTTGGGGGGTGTGTGCGTTATGTGTTTGTGTTGTGTGTTATTGAAATGTGAGTATACATGTATGTGTTTATGTGATTGTGTGTGTGGGAGAGCGAGAGGGGGAGGGGGGGTGTGAAAAGCGTGGAGAAGGGGGGGGAATGGAGAGGAGGAGAGGGAGGAGCGCTGATGTGTGTCCTCATGTGTGTGCAGCCCTCGATACAGAATGACATAATAACCATCAGCCGTCGCTCGTCGGGTGTGAAGACCAAACTGGCACTGAGCTGCGCGCTCGCGCAGTCCACAAAGCTGCTGCTGTACGAGAAGGAGGTTCAGAAGATCGCGGGCGTGACACGCTTCATCCCGGAAGAGCTCGCGCGCACGGGCGGCTGCTCCATCCGCAACAAGGACCTGAACCGTCTGACGGGAAACATCTTTGTGAAGGCGCAGTCGCTCAACCTGGTGGACCCCATCATGAGCATGCCGGAGTGGATGGAGAGCGAGCCGAACGACCGTCTGGTGGAGATGTACAAAAGAGTGTGCGTCTACCTCGACATCGACGACCGGGTGACCATCTTGGACAGCCGCCTCGCGTGCTTCAAGGACCTTCTCGCCCTCCTGCGCAACCAGCACCACGACCGGAACAACACCAACATCACATGGCTCATCATCATTCTCCTCGTCTTTTGTTGCGCGCTGTCTCTGGTGAAGGGCATCGAGATGGTCAGCCGCTTCATGCACGGCACGCTCTGACGCCCCGTGAAATACACCGCGCCGTGTTGTTGTTATGGCGTGAAGAGCATTCCATCTTTGTTCGAGAGAAAATTAACAAACACAACGTATGAAATACAAGCACAGCTTACTACAAATCGCGTACAATACGGAGACTTTCCCCGAAGCAACAAAGTGACGTGCGCCGGTTTGCTGGTCGTATCATGGGTGCGTGTGTCAAGTGGGGCGCATTGATGTTAAGAGTGGAGCGGGAGATAGATGGGTCGCCTTGTGTGGCACGCGGGCATGATGATTGGGGGCGATCGGGTGTGCGTTAGTAAGAGAATGGGGTGCCTCCATCTCGTGCTTGAGCTCGTAGCTAGGCCGCTCATTGTCTGGAGTTCATGGAAGGGCGTCACGCGTGTATAGCAGAGAAGTGGTTGCAATCTTTAATAAATGTAGCGACTACAGCGAAGATGGCCGCGAATCCACGTTTCAATATCTTACTTGCAAAGTATAAAGATGCAATCACAAAAGAAATAGGACATCATGGAAAGGGGAACACCAGAAGCTTCAGCCACTGTGAGGAGGAAAACATGCGAGCCCTCCTAAAACCATGGATACGACGTCTCTAATCACCACTCTTCGCAGCGATCCGAGCTTGATGGAATCTGTTTCACCCTGGCAAAAGAAAACTGTTCAAACAGGCGATGTGCTTCTACAATAGAACAATTAAAGGATAAGAATGCGCAACTTTATTCGCAAGTGCTGAACGATCTATAATATACCGGGAAGAAGTGTGTGCGTGTGTGTGTGGGGGGGGGGGGGGGGGGGGGAAGGGGGCTAGTTTGCCAGATCTTGAGAACATCTTGTTCCACACGTAATAATTAAACATTGGCGGAACTTTATTAAGCAGTAGCAGAATATGCATTTGCTTATCAGTGTGGCCGTTTGCTTTGGTAGAGCAGCCTGCGTAACAATGAACCACGAACAATGCAGAGAGAACGTGCGAGAGCGTACCTGTTTGCAATGTAGCTGAACGTAATTGGAAAGGGAATTCTAAAAGTGACTCGTCTCCTTGTACTGCGTTGGCTTAAGAAGCCCAACCTAGCTCGCCTTATATCTTGGAGCGTCACACGACCCTCGGCACACGAGCACGTCACATGAGACGATGGGCTGGTGTCGCCTCGGACGAAAATGATCCGGCGCGTCTTGACGTTTATTTTAGCTTATCTCACCAGTAAGCACGCTAGTACTTAGCTTGTGACTCGAGCTAATTGCAGTGGATGTACAACTGCGGGTGTCCACTTCGTTATCGGAAAGTACGCAATGTAACTAGTAGCGCGGATGTGCGAGCCCTATTTCAGTAGGATTGTACTCGCCACGTCAGCTTTGAAAACACTTTGCCGTCTCTCGGGTCATACCTAGAAGATGCCATTGTATGGCGGCCAAGCTGGCGCGGTTGCATGCTTTCACCCTGACCGCGTGGGTGGTGGGTGGCTTCATGCCTTGTTCATGCTGGGCACAATGCGCATGCATCATGCCACTTCTTGCAAATATCTAGTTGTATTTTTGGCGTTGAAAATATGTTCATCGTCGACATGGATCTTCGTCGACGGTATCGAGCATCTTTATGTCGGGTGAGCGCTCAACAGCCGCTATGCTCATGGACCATATCCCCCGGTGCCCGTGCTCTCGGTATATCATTCAACTCCATGACCGCATTGTCCACGTGCTTGAAGAGTTCATGCTTGAAGCGGGGGCTACTAAGGGCCGGGACTTGCGGTTGGAGGTCCGCCGTATTCGGTCGGGAGCTTCACGTGATCGTCATGGGGATGTGGTTTGGTTGGACTTCATGGCTCCGCACCGCCATCTTGTTGTTGATGTGACGGTTACAAGTGCTCGCACGAACACCAACGTTCCTCGTATAGGTGCTCGCCTTCCACTCCTTGGCAGCCTTGCATTGGGAGCTCAGCAAGGCAGACTTGATGCGGACCTCCGCACTTCCGCTTTGCTTGGCACGCCTTCGGTTAAGTCGGTCCATGACTACTACCCCTTCGCCATGGAGGATGGGGGCCGGTTGGCGCCGATGGCGGCTGAGTTAGTCGATCGCTTGGCTATTTTGGTGGCTGTTCGTCGCTTCCCTGGCATGGGGGCCGCTGACTCTCGTTCCTTGCGCTCTGACACTTATGTCCGTATGCAGCATTTTGTTCGTCGATCTACTTTTCTTCCGTTTCGGCGTTTTTTGGGGGATGTGCGACGAGAATTCATGCAACGTCTTTCTGCTGCTCTTCATGGCACTCTGGGTTCTTATCTCCGCGACGCTTTTCAGGAGGGCAGTGCTGATGCTGTGGCATGCCTTCCTGTTCCTCGGGCTTAGGTTTTTTCTTCCTTTCTTTCTTTTTCTTGCTTGAGGCCTCCACTACTTTTTCTTGTAAGATTTTTTTTTTTTAAATATGTTCATCGTCGTAAATTAATTCTTTATATTTCTTTGCGAGGATAAATTCTCCCACTTTCTGAATTACTTTTCCTCGTCCTTGGCTTAAACTATTTGCACACTTCACTCATGGGAAGAAAAAAGCCGCGCGTGAATGAATGGAGGAAAGCCATCGACAGGAAATAAAAGTAGGACAATATTATCATCAGGGTCACAATAATATATCAGCCGCGACGACAGTTCAGGTGCGGCGGCACACATGCCAATTGATTAAACGATACAATTTCATGGAGCCGACAGAGAATCGCGAGACCTGGGCCTCTTTCCATAAGGTCATGCCCACTTATCTCAAAGTGGGTTGTTGCTTAATGGGCAATAAATTTCGTCGATGAGAGCTCCTTTTTTGGCCCCCCAAAACACACCATCGACCTTCTGTGTTAGCAAAAATTTGGACTCAAGACAGTGGGGATGACACCGAAGGGATGCGTGGCGACATGTGTGGCAAGAGCCGGGGAAAACAACACATTGCGAACAAAGGGGCGCCTGTCTCAAGAATAACCGCTCATGCGATGGTCGTGGGGAAACAAATCAAGCACTGTCGGTGAGAATGCAATTATTACATCGCATGGAACTGAGCGAGGCATGGAAGCCCTCAAAAATGACGGTTGACGCAGGGAGCACCTCAGTCGTCCTCCTCCTCCTCCTCGTCATCCGTCTCCCACCCCGCCTCCTCCTCGTCGCTATCACCCTCCTCATCGTCGCTGTCGTCATCGTCGCTGTCGTCGGTGCGCGCCAGAAAGGGGTCCTCCACCGCCACCCTCCCATCCTCATCGTCGTCGCTGAGGTCGTAAGTCGCGGCCGGCCCCGCCCGGAGCGCGTCCGCCGAGACCCCCTCCCCCTCCTCCTTCCCGCCCGCCGCTAGCTGCGCCATCAGGAGCTGCAGCCGGCCCGCGAGGCTGAGCATCGGACGGTACATCGCGATGCGGGTTTCGAGCGTCTGGTAGAGCGACATCAGCGCGGGCGCGGCGGCGGGGGAGGAGACCAGGTGCGCGGTGTGTGCAACCAGCGCGGCGCGGAGCCAGCGCGCCATTTGCGCCCCCCGTGCCGGCCGCGTCTGCAGCCGCGCGACCACTGCGTTCACGAAGCTGAGCGCGGCGGTGGGCGGCAGCCGCGCGACGGTGTTCTTTATGACGTTGTCGTTGGATACGTTGAGGCAGCGCTCCAACAGCGCGGCGTCCTCGCTGCGGATCGCCTGCAGCAGGAGGACGCCGAGGGAGTCCGCCTTTATGGGGCCCTCCGGGACGGCCGTTACCTGTGCGCGGGGGAAACTCGCCAATTCAGGATTCGTAACGATCAAAGGGTTGAATGTTACCATAGTTAACCTTCTTAAATTAGTTGATCATCCGAGAGACTAGCGTACGACGCAGTCAGGCATCCTCAGACACATGCTACAGACTGTAGATTGGAAGGGCGCACGATGGTGGTCAGGAGTGGATGAGGGCGGGACATGACAGCGGGAAATAGGGTTTGAGAAGAAAGTAGGGTCAACTTTCGAGGTCGTAGGGCATAAATCATATTCTCAGTACCATTCACACGGCAAGATGGAGTCAAGCATCCCTGAAACATGCGCAGATTGTTGGGGCACAAAATAGTAGGGGTGCAAGACATGGTGAGACATTGTAAATTCAATAAGGGCTTGAGATGTAAGGGATTTGTAAGAGATCGTATAAGTTTTCCAGGGTTTTACTGTCTTACCTTGTCTTCATCCACGACCGCCTGGTCTTGCTCCAGCTCCAGCGCCGCCACGCGCTGCCCTAGCGTGAGCTCCCCCGACTCCGGCACCACCGTATCTACATCGTCCACCTCCATCGCAGCCGCGACCTCCTCCTTACTGCGTTTGCGTTTGACGGCCGCCGCGTTGTCCGCCACCGCGGGCCGCATCACCACCCCACCGCCCGCGCCGCCCAGCAGGCTGTCGTTGCCGATCACGTTCTGCGCGTGCGCGGGGCCAGAGGAGCCGCCGCCCTTGGTGGCGCCCTTCCCGCCAGGCAGCAGGATGCCGCTCTCGGTGGCCTTGAGAAGGATGGATGTCTCATCCGCGAGGCGGACGACCTCAAACGTGGGCTTCACCGTCGAGCCGCGCGCCACCAGCAATGACGCATCTACCATCGCCACCACAACACCCAAAGTCAGGACTCCATTGGACGACAGCCTATTGAGCACCGCCCTCGCAAGGGAAGCGTACAGACTAAGACATTGACCAAACTGAGCGCATTGTTATTTACGGCGGAAACCCTGCCCTTGCCACTGAATCACTTAGCACTTTTGAGGCGCAAGCACACTTGCGGCGAGTTAGGCAATGGAGGGGGTATCGAACGCAAAGAGGTGTAGCCATATGCTGAGGCCAAAGGCTTTATACAGGAAAGTATTTCGTTCATTGATCATTTAGTCACGAATTTTTGAAATCAAGAAAATCAATACAATCGTCCATTTTGCCTCGTCGACATTCGTGATCAAAACGTTTATTACGGCAACTGCCTTTGGGCACAAGGTGGCGGGCAGGGGAAGGGTCAGTGGCTTACCTTTGTTGCCTGCCTCTAGCCTGGCAGCAAACACGCCCTCCCCAGAGCTACCATGTTTCGAGACACCCTCAACACCGACCCGCGCCAGCAGAGACCCCTCCACCCGTCGCTTCCCAGACTTACTGGTCGACGGAGTGCATCGCCATACGTACACCGCACCCAGAGCGGAGACGGCAACCACGTGAAACACGCCCTCCTCCTCGCCAGCCGAGCTGGTGGAGACGTGCGCCAGTGGTTCCTCCGTGTTAAGCAGCCCCGCAGCGGAGGACTCCTTCTTCTTGGAGCACTCCTCCAGACGCCAGAGCACCGCGTTGCGCTCACCGCTGGCGCAAGACACTCCCCAGCAACCATCAGGGGACACCGCCACTGATTGAACACGCGTCTGCACAACCAATCACACACTGACGCCACTCAGCCAAATTTCCACTGCATGTATAGTCAAAAACCGTGTGGGATGTTTGCTAACACCATTCTTCGTGTGTATGGCATAGAAAACCTATGTGTCTTGATATTTTTGTCTGTGCGATGCAGAGAGAATTCAAAGGTGTAGGAATGTATGCATTGGCTGCCATGTGTGTGTGTGTGTGTGTGTGTGTGACAGAGAGAGGGCGAGAGATAGAGCGAGACAGAGAGAGAGAGAGAGAGAGAGAGAGAGAGAGAGAGAGAGAGAGAGAGAGAGAGAGAGAGAGAGAGAGAGAGCTGGTCTGTCTTACCGGGTGCCCTGTAAACTTGCCTACGCACTTTTCGCTGTCCAGCTCCCATAGCGCGAGGGTAGAGCTGCCTATCAATAGCCGTTCCTGATCCGGGCACACGGCGGCGCCGCTCAGCGCGGCCCTGCCAGCCTGGAAGCGCGTCTCCACCGCCCCCGTGGCCGCGTTGATGGCACAAACTTGCGCGTCCTCACCTACGCTGTAGAAAACACCAGCCTGCCCAAATGCCAGCGCCAACACTCCTCTGCATAGCCAGAAACGTATCGGACATCAGCAAACAAATAAAGAAACACACACACACACACACACACACACACACACACACACACACACACACACGCGCGCGCGCGCACATAGTGGTCTTTATGTTCGCCATCGACTCAAGCTAGGGGAGAGGAAGAGAGGGATGAGGGCATCGCACCCCTCATTGCAGCCGCGTGCTTTCCACTTGAGCTCACCCATCGCAAAGTCATACGCGACAACGTCACCCGCACGAGTACCCACAGCCACCAGGGAGCTTGCAGGTGCAGACTTCTTTTTGCCCTTTCCCTACGTAAACGTGGAACATAAGTCATTGTCCAGTGTGCCAACCATCGACGAGAGAACGCGACAACATGCAACAGCGCTGTCGAGTACGTTGGCGCCAGGAGCATACGTCGCAGCAAATGATGACGGCATAAACAAGCGAAATTGTAGTACCCGGAAAGGGGAAGAGGAAAAGGAGAGAATGTAGCGGAGGGGATTGAGCTTGTGGTTCATTGGAATTCCCCCAGCTCACCCATTAACCTCTGCATTGCTGTGCCTGGCGTTACGGGAAGCATTATCATCGCAGCCGGTCTATCCGGCTACTAAACTGCCTCTGCTTTTAACCAGGGAGGGTCGTCGAGTAGGACGAGAGAGAGATGGTGACTACAGGTGAATCTACAACACAGCCAAGAGTCGTGAAGAGAGAAAGGAGTGTATGGTCAAAAGAAAACACACTTCCGTCAAGTCCTGAATGGGGAGATGGACGGGAGCTGTGGGACTGTGGCGCGGGGAGCGAAGACACCGTACCTTGGGAGAGCAGTGGCCCCACACCACGCATGTGAACTCCTCTGCGAGATGGCCGTTACCGGAGGTGGACGGCGCGGAGGAGTCGTCGCCCAGGCAGGTGTCGCCCACGAAGGCGCGCTTTAGCTTGCCCGAGGCTGTCCAGCAGAGGGCAGGTTGTACAATGAATGAGGGTCAGCGACAGCCACGAATCGAAGGATAATAAAGCATGTGCAACTCCAGTGAAACGCGAAGCCGTAAACAGTCGAGCGTAAACCCTAGAATTTGAGCCGAAGGGCTTTGACGAAGGCGGCGCCGAGACGGCGGCACGACTTCCGGATGGTGACGGCGGTCAGAGTGGCTCTGCCTGTGGTGGACGGAGAACACGACGGCGGGGAACTAGCTGTGGCGACTAGCGTTGCGCGGGAGTAAGATGGGACAATGCGTATGGGTCTGAGAGTGGCGAAGCCTTTGCCGTTGGGGGAAAGGTTCCGGAGTGAATGAGAGAAGAAGGTCGATGATGGCAGGAGAACGTGATGGGGGGAGGCGGCAGCCGTCATAAGCTTCGAAGTAAAATACCAGCGCCGGCGAGATAAGATACGCCAATGTTGAACACGTTGATAATAATATGCGCTTGACGGGGGTGACAGCACCTGTGTCGAAGGTCTTGAGGCGGCCGTCGAGGGCGGCCAGGGCAAGAGTTTGGCCGTCGGGACTGAGCGCCGCGAGGCCGCCGGTGGCCGCCGCGGCGGGAGTGGTGCGCATCCTGCCCGCCTACTCAAGCAACAGCACCCGAAATCTCTCGAAACAAATTATGTGCCGTGTTGCGTGTCTAGAGGAGAAGCGTGTGCTGCTGGCGCGATACCTCTTGGATGGCGGCTGCAGCGAGGTAGAGTACAGAAACTGATTGTATGAACGAGTTCGGCCATATTGTCGGCGCAGCCGCCGAAAGCGAAGAAGCGCAGCGCGCCGCCGCGACGCGCACGAATAAGAAGAGAGCCTCCACTGCTTTTTCTTGTAAGAAATTTACGAGGGCACCAGGCAATAACACCCGTTTGCGAGTGAATGAATATTTACAAATTGTCGACGCTGTTGCAAATAATAAGGATGAATAATAATATAAGGGCAGCATTGGCTGTCCATTGATATCGTGTGCAATATTAATTCAGACTAATTATCTTAATGTCAGATTATTCAAAGATTATCCCGTATGTATTGTCGCGAATTCAATTCAAAGCAGGTAGTATACATCCTGCAGAATTTTTCAGCATGTATTGATTACTATTTTATATGGCTTTGAATACCCCGATAATATTTTAATCGACGATCTGATTATCATCTCGTGAATAAATCAGTGACCAAGTTCTAAACAACGTGTTAAATGATCTAGTTACTTCGGGGTAGCGTGAGGGGTTACGGCTACAGGCCAGTGCCGGGTAGTTAGGGTTTCCCTCCATGCTTGTCTCTAACATGTACACAGTTTAAGGCCAGTTCATCTTAGATTAACTTTGCCACCATCCGCGAAGGATGAGATGTTAAGCTATATGTATAACGCATCGAAAATTATTTTTTATTTGTACCAACGGCTTAACCGGGAGCAATCTCGCCATTAGGTCATGTGATTGTGGTTTATGTTGGAAATATGCGACCAAGTACATGGCACACATGAATGGCACTCCCAATCGCCCCAGGAGCTCCGCCGGAGTTTCATCGTTATGGGAAATAATTCCGGATTATAGGATATTGCTAATGTCATGGTAAGATTTTTAAATTAGGTTGTTCCGATTTAATAATGTGTTGATTTACCCCCCCCCCCCCCCCCAACTTTATGTGTATGGACCTTCTAGTACTTAAGCAATATTGGCGTACAGCCTGGTTGAACAAGATCATCAATACCATAACTTTTTTAATAAACCAATGCATGGTTGTGTGCGTAAGGGTGTGATACGCCGTGTGCGAGCATAAAATGGATTAGGGGTGGGGCCCTTTGTTAAACCCATGAATATATCACATGAAGCATAGATCGTCTAGTGCTTTACTGGTACTGACTTGCTAGTTGTGAAACAAGGTCACCGGCACAAGTTTTTTATGTCAAGCAAGGCATGGTTGTGTGCACACGGGTGTAGTATGCCATATACAAGCACAAAACAGAGAGGGGTGTGGCATACTTTAGAACTGTCCATGACCATAATACATGCACCATCGCTAAAACCCAACAATGCGGTGCAGCGGTGGGCCTAGCCATCCCTTCATGTAAACATCGAAAGTGCTATGATGTTATTGAACTGCCAACGGTTACTCATCATATTGTTGGCTTAGTTGTACCCTAATGAGCAAGGCTTCCGCCCTACCGAGAGTTTTCAACTTCTCCTCGCATTTGGCCTAGGGTTTGGGGCTTAAGTTCACCCTAAACATTATACCTTAGATCATAAATATGGGTCATAAACTGCTTAAGTACGCAAATACATACTTGAAATTTAAATGCATAATGATAAGTACCCCCTCCCTTCACTCAGTCATTGCCAAAATTTGGTACCTAAAACAAGTAATTTGATTAGAACATCCTTGCAAAGAAAGCTCTGGCGGAATCCGCCACGAAAGAAGGCAAAAAAGGCGGGCCGAGAAGCCTAAGCCCGCGGATTCCGAACTTATTCATAACTCCGGGAAAGAAACACGATAGCTATACATGTGCCATCACCAAGGCGCCCGCCGGCGGCGCAGCGGCGGCGGCCCCGGAGGGGGGTGCGCTCGCAGGCCCGTCGGCATCCCCTCACCTCCCCGTGGTGGGCGCGGGAAACCCCGTAGCCGTGCCAGGCCTGACACGGTAGGGGGCTAAGAGGGCCGACAGCTCGATCCGTGGGATCAACAGCTGTCGGGAAAGCCATGTACATAGGGCTTTTGAAAAAATAATTTCTGTGCAATACCGGCGCCAAGATCTCCCGCTCGGCCCGTCCGATATGTTTTTTCGCGTACAGATACTCCTAGATACAACCTTACTTTGAGGGGTGGGTGTTAGCACTAGCATCCCGTTGCATAGTACTTATGTACAAGGTAGCTATATGTCATTCTAGTACTTAGTGTTATGCTATTAGCGGTACTCTATTCCCTATTAGTGGCGGTCGGCCGGCCTTGCCGGTGCCTTCGCCGGCCGCCATCTCTCTCCACACACTTCTCTAGTCACCACAGCCGGCCCCCTTGTGGGGCCGGCACGACCTCCGTGTAACTATCCGTTCCCAACTCTAACAGGTTATGGGCCCTCCACCAAGTTACACTAGAGAAGAGCGTGTGTAAAGCGCTCGGCGCCACGCTAGTCCTACCTACTCCCACGTAAAAAAGAGTAGAGCGTGTGTAAAGCGCTCGGCGCCACGCTAGTAATTCATCGTCCCACCGACCCCACGCTTCGCCTTCGAGCTGGTTGTCCGCGACTGTCCTACCATCTCCCACGTAAAAAGGAGAAGAGCGTGTGTAAAGCGCCCGGCGCCACGTTCCCCCCACCCAACTTTCAGTCTCACCTAGCCTTTCAGTACTTTAACTAGTACTGTTATTGTTTTTTCCCGAGGCAATGCCGCAACGCTCACCTTACTTAGCGAGGAGCTTAACTTTCCCACGGCGAGAAAGGGGGAGTCAACGCGAGCGCCCGTCTATGTTTTTTGCGTGCCTACACGCTCCTAACGGCCTTGTTGGCTGTGCTTCTTCCTCGCCGGTCGCTCTCATGCGTCGGCCAATTCCCCCGTGTTTTTCCCGCTACATGTTTTTCCCGCTACATGTCAGAATAGTACATTACACAGTACATTTAGAACTGCTTCATATCGGCAACTCGCCGGTAGCGGCACGTTCTTGTGAGCGCATGTCGCTACACCTACCCGGCCGGAGACACACGCTAAAAGCACTACACCTTCTACCAAGATGACACCTTCCTCAACGCAAGCTAGGACGACGTCAAGACCTCGGCTACCTTGAGGGGGGGTGTTAGCACTAGCATCCCGTTGCATAGTACTTATGTACAAGGTAGCTATATGTCATTCTAGTACTTAGTGTTATGCTATTAGCAGTACTCTATTCCCTATTAGTGGCGGTCGGCCGGCCTTGCCGGTGCCTTCGCCGGCCGCCATCTCTCTCCACACACTTCTCTAGTCACCACAGCCGGCCCCCTTGTGGGGCCGGCACGACCTCCGTGTAACTATCCGTTCCCAACTCTAACAGTGGGGCCTGTACTACGGCAGCGTTTGATGGCGAGGAGGGTACGGCCGGATCTGCGGTGGGAGGCGGGTGTTGGAGCTGGTGGTGGCCAGCCGGGAAGCAGCGCCAGGAAAGGGCGCTCGCTAGCCGTCGACCAGCCCTGTGCCGGTCGAACCTTGCCGAGGGGCGAGGCAAGACATGGCACAGGCCGGTGGCTAGTCGCAGACGGAGGAGCGGCTATATGAGGCGGCGGCGATCCTCAGGATCAGCCGCCGCCGGAAAGCCCTGTATGGAGGGCTTTTTTCGGATACTAAAAACAATGTCCGTACCCGGCGTCGAGCTAGTTGGGGAGCAGCACCAGGGTAGGGCGCTCACTAGCGCGCCGCTACGTCGTCCAGCGTCATCTCCCGGGGGGAGGAGTTAGCTGGGACGGCAAGGAGGACGGTCGCGACGGGAGGAGCGACACGATCTTGCGGCGACGACCCTTTGGGTCGGCGCCGCCGGAAAACCCGGCACGGAGGGTTTTGTTTAATTCCGGGCGCCCGCGGCCCGCCGGATCCGGCTACGGTGACCTGCCCCCCCCCCTCTTCGACACCCACTACCCCGACAGACCTTCATACTCCTAGGGGTCCTTGAGCGTGGGCCCGGGTGAGCGCGGAGGCCCCCGCTCAAGAAAAGGCTGCTCGGTGGACGCACGATCAGAGGGGGGAGGGTACGGCCACATGCCGGAAAACCGACAGGTACCCGGGTACCAGACAGAGAAAAAACCGGGGAAATGAGCGGGGAAAATTCAGGCGCGGAGGCAGGAGCGCTAGTTTTTTCTATGTCTGTGTGTCTCGGTCCCCCCCACCTGTCCTCGAGGTGATGGGGGACCTCGACACGGAGGACCGCCGCGTCGGTGGACGCGGCAAGACCTTGGGGCGGGGTTTACGGGATGGAGCGGCGGGATCGACGAGCGACCGCGCGAGGAGGGGTTTTTTGCCAGCCTTATCCCTCCTACCTTCGGCAAGACCGAAGTCACGCGGGAGCTAGATTAGGCTGGCCCGTCGTCCCTCCCGAACGCCAACCGGCCTAGGCCGGTCGACACCCCGGTTCGGCGGGAGCGGGCCGTGCATCGTGAAGGTCGAGCAGCAGTTTAGTTTTGCATTTCTAGACAAGTGGTTTTATTTTTGATCTGTTTTTCTTGATTACAAAATTATTACGCTGTTACTGCTTAGGTGGGGGGACTGTGGCAATTATTGCGGTTGCTTACAGTTATATAACTCCCGAGGAACGTAGACACACATTGCAGATAGGTGTGTCGATAAGAAATGTACCTGGTCGGAGAGACCCGGGCCCAACTTGCTAATAAGTCTTGTATGGCGAAGTAGAGTGGCCCGTGAGACAGCAGTCGGTCCAGTTTGCCGGCACTTGTTGTGAACAATTTAAATTTCAATTTCAATGCCATCACCATCAAATCGCTATAACACCACTGCTAGCCTTGCATTGATACTATTAATTATATATGCAAGTTATCTCACGCCGCCATTGAAATTAAAAGTGTTTACAACTACAGGTGACGACCCTTGTTCCCCGGTATCACCGGCCAAGAAACAGTCGCTCTTTTACATGACCTCCTTACCTCTGACCTCGCGATCGCACTCACCTCTGCCGGCTCAGCCCCCACGACCCACCCCCAGTGCAGAATCGACGACCTTCCTGAGCCGGCTCAGTTCATCCTCCAGTTCGCGGACGCCCTCCAGCCGCTGGATACTCCCACCCCGATCGTATCCGACCCCTCCTCCCTCTGGGTGAATATCCTCCACCTGCCCAATAACCCCATTCATTCACAATCTGGCCATGTATCCCTTCACATATTTTCATATTCACCCTATGAACCAGTACCCCCCAACCATCACCTTCACACCATTACCATCACACCCCCCCCCGTCACAGGCCATGTTCCAGGCTCGTCATGGGCTGACACCTGCCTCACCACAGTCCTCATCCAGTCCCGCCACTTACTCTCCCTCGCTTGCATCAACTGAGACGGCACCATCCCACCCACACACTGGTTATACACCCTCCTCTCTCAAACGGCCACAAAATATATAACCTACCACACCCCCCCATCCACACCCCCCCATCACCCCCTCAGCCTCTCTCACTACACAACCCTGAAGAAATTCCCAGATGGCTCCTACTTCCGCTCACACCCCTCCAACTCCCCCACCATCACCACCAGCATACAGATATCCCTCAGCACAGAAATGTATTGCATCCTCATCTCCACTAACGGCACAGTCACCATTCCCCTCACCCACACATACACCCATAGAGGAGCAAACATGCAAACAACCTGCACCCTCAACATCAACCCCCACCATTACTCCACCTTTGGTAGGGCCCGTCTCACGGACCCTATCTTCACCACCAACCCTTCTCCACCTCCCCTCACAATCACAAAACGTTACCAATGGACCCGCCACCTCACGGACAACCACGTCACCAACCAATGGCACCTGAAGCCCTCCGACTTCCACATGCAAGACGATGACGACCTTCCCCTCGACCTCTCCTCCCTTCCCGACATCCAAATATCATCCACCATCCCGGTCCGCACTCCCTCCCACCCATGGGCCCTTCACCACTCCACCACCTCCCACCCCGCCTCCACCTCCTCCTTTCAGAACAACCCCTCACCCAACCCTTCATCTCCCCCCACAGCCCCCCCACCCACTATTTCCCCTTCCCCCCTCCCCATCCTCTCAGAGGACTCTTCCGAACCCATGGACTCCTCTTCCTCCCCACCCCCCCCCCACCACTACACACAACCCCCTCCCCTCTTCCCCGCTCCCCCAAACCCCACACCTACCCTCTCCCCTCCTCATCCTCATCCCCTACACCCCACCCCCCCTCCTCCACACCACCCGACCATGCGGACTCCCCCCCCCCACCCTCGCCCCCCCACGGACCCCTCGCTCAAACCCGCGCCCCATGCGGGCATCACCAAGCACTCCCGCCCCTCCCGCAAGCAAACCTCCCCATCCCCCCCACCCCGCGCCCCCCCGCACCCCTCCCGCACACATAACTACAACCTCACTACCCCCCTCACACCCACGTGCCACACCCTCCCCCGGTCTCGACACAAGCCCCCATCCCCTCCGCTGACCCCACCCACCTTCCCCT
>JAPMLY010003581.1:0-13221 GCA_026401115.1 Tetraselmis chui | reverse complement strand
GGGGTGGGAGCGGAAGTAGGAGCCGTCCGGGAATTTTTGGAGGGAGGTGTGTTGGGTGATGTCGAGAGGGGTGAGGGGGATGGAGGGGGGGGTGGTGTGGTGTGTAGAGAATTCTCGTGCTGTTTGGTGGAGAAGTGTGTATAGCCAGTGTGTGTGGGGAATAATACCGTCAGCGTTGGGGCAGGGCAGGGACAGGGTCTGTCGGGACTGGACGAGGACTGTGGTGAGGCAGGTGTGCGCCCAGGAGGAGCCTGGGACGTGGCCAGTAACGTGTGGGGGTGTGATAGTGATTTTGTGAAGATGGGGGCTGGGGGGTACTGGTTCGTGAAGGGAGGTAGGAAATAAGTTCAGTGGTACAGGGCCTGATTGTGAAAATATGGGGTTATTGGGGAGGTGGAGGATATTTACCCACAGGGAAGAGGGGTCGCTTTCAATGTGGGTGGGGTCTTCCACTGGCTGGATCGCGTCCGCGAATTGGAGGAGGAACTGGACCGATTCAGGTAGGTCCTCCATCTGGCGGATGGGTGTTGTCGAGGGTGAGACGCCGGCGGGGACGAGCTCGGTCGAGAGGTGTGCTGTGAAGAGGTCCTGTATAAGGGCGATAGCTTCTCGGCCGGATACGTCAGTGAACAGGGGAGAGCGGAGTTTGATCCGGTGTGCTGTGGATGGGGGAGGCGAAGCTGCTCGTATGAACTGGATTTTCTGCTGTTTCAGTGCTGCGAGGAGATGGGAGGGGAGGGTGTTGGTGGGTGGTATCGGACCGGTCGAGGGGAGTTCACGCTGTTGTGAAGTGAGCTGAAAAAGAAAGCCCGTCGCAATGCAGGAGGTGGGGATGTCCAGTCTGATCTCCTGAAATCCCGAGGTAAGTTCAGGTGGCAGGGGGGTGGCATCGTGACACGGGCGGGAGGAGGGGTGAGGGGTTCTGGTGGTGCGCGCCGTCCAGCGCGAGAGGTGGGCGAGTTCCCGGCCGATCGAGTTCCTCGTCCGGAGGGGGAGGTCTGTGGTCCGGTTGATGCACTCGAGGAGCCAGCGGCGGGCACCCGAGCACGTCGAGGTGACAGCGTCAGTGGGTTGGGTCGGGTCGGGAAGGAACATACCGTGGAGCCAGAAGCTGGTTGTGTGGGGGGAGGTGGTGGAGTACTGTCCCGTGAGGAGGTAGGAGTCGATCATACGGGAGGAGAGGTCGTCGGCCGGCCCGAGGTCTTTGGTTGACCGGGGGGGCGCCAGGACCAGAGGAGTCTGGAGTCCTCGACCGGGGGAGGGGTCCAGGGCAGTGCCCAAGTGATACCTGACCGGGGTGTGTTGAGGCACTGTGATGAAGGGCGCGAGAGGGTGGAGTGCCAGGCGGGTCCTGGGGTTGTAGGGGTCGCCGGAGGTCGCATGCGCCGGGCGAGGTCGAAGGAGGACCTGTTTGTATGTGGGGAGGGGATCGGGTGATGAGGTCATGGTGTTCGAGTGGGGTTCGAGCAGTGGGGATGAGTTTAGGAGGCTTATAGTCGGGGTTCGAGTAGGATGCGTGTGTTGGCGGCACACGACCAGGCCAGAAGGGACCTGGGTTTGGAGGATGTAGGCGGCGGACGGGAACGTCCGGACGCTCGATGGGGCGCGGTGTGGTGCGCCGTCCCCGGGGGGGGGAGGATTTTGTAAACGATGGTTGTTTTTGACACGTCGTAGTACTGGAGTGGGTACATTTTCGGATTTCAAAGTGGGTGGCGCGAGAGCTGTCGAGGAAGTGATTTTCAAAACTCTGGAAGCTGCGCCTTGCTGTGTGTACCGTCTGGTGTCGCTACGGATCCACTGACCTGGGTGAGCTAGGCTCGGTTGGGGAGAGGCGGACGGTGCCTGTTGTTCAACGGGCCCTATGTCCACCAGTCTGTCGCTCAACGGGAGGCCAGGCCCGGAGCGAAGACGGTCGGTATAGCTCATTCAAGCTGCCGACCCATCCCCGGTATGTGGTTCAGTAGTACTTTAGTAGTACTGTGGATCTTTTTACTGTCTTTAGTGACGGTAGGATGCGTTTTTTCCATGCTTCATATGTTGGGAACCCATTGCCACAATACCGCACGGGCATACCCGCGGGGGGCGTTGCATGATTACACATTATGATTCAATTTCGTACGCGTGTATTTCCCACAACCCGTCGTCTAATCCGCATTCATGCCATTGTGACGAGTACAGTCATGCAACACTACATTACATGACATTGTACATGTACTCGTTACTAATTCCAATTCGTGCTTCTCCATCGGAAGGACGTACAACGTGGGTACGTCGCTATTGCAAATTAGCGAGGGTTCCGATGCGAATTGTACTACCAGTACCTCCCGGTACGCATAGGTGCGCACATTTAATCTAACTAGCCTGACGACAAACCAAGCGAGGTTTCCAATGCAGAATGTGATTCCCCATACTTGACGAGACGCGTAGCAAGTATGTTGATGACGGTTGGAAAGCCTTAGCACCTTACACGTAAGCCAAGCAAGAACATGTGCAAGCAAACGAGGCAAAGACTATATAAGCCTAGTGAAGTAGAGGGAGGTGACATAACCATTTTAACAATTCCCTTTGTTCAACAAACTGCTAAAGTACCAACACAGTGGCGGTTAGCCTCCTCAAGCTAAACGCTAGCACAAATCAGTTCTAAACCGTCTAGTTCTGACGTTGCAAGATGGCAAAAGATGTTGTCGATGAAAGATGTTGAGAAGATGTCTCACTACTTGTACTTCAATAGTATATGTTGTAAGTGAACAAAGGAATTGTTAAATGGTTCTGTCAACTCCCTCTACTGCACTGGGCTTAAATAGGTTTCTGCCCAACTAGCTTACGCTTGCTTGCTTCGCTTACGTGTCAAGCGTTAAGGCTTTCCAACCGCCGTCATTTGTTTAGAGACGCGGCTTGTCTAGCATGGAGAATCACGACGCGGCCTATTCTGCATCGGAGAACTCGCTTAGGCGCGTCTTCTAGCTAGTTAGATTAAGTGTGCGTACATGTACGTACCATGAGGTATTGGTCGGACAGTATGCATCATCACCCTTGTGAATATTGCAGTAGCGACGTACCCACGTTTGTACGTCCGTCCGTTGGAAAAGCACGAATGTGAATTAGTAATGAATACATGTACAATGTCTTGCAATGTATTGTTGCAGGAATGTACTCGTCACACTCGTACCCTCCCCCTCTTGACATATTTGTGAGGCCGCCGCGAGGCAGATCTCCGTGGTCTAAGCTCCTTTACTGAAGCAGTTACCGGGACTCAGGAATGCGCGTTGGGTGAGCATGCATGAAGTCGATGTACGCCTGAGTCTTGGCAAAAGTGTGCTAGTGTGGCGTCTCCAAGAATTCTTGTGACGCTGTTGTCCGGTGTACTTCGTTCAACCGGTGCCAGACAGGTGGAATGTCATCATCATTGAAGTGCGTCATGAAGAGCGAATATTTGCCTCGTCGTCCAGGTAGCGACTTAATACACACAACAGAGATGTGTGAGACGTCAAACTCCTCGTCGTCTCCTTCAGGAACAGTTACTGGGACAGCTGGTCGTAGTGGAGCGGTAGAGCAGGGTCGTAAATTGTTTACATGGAACACATGATGTAAGCGTACTGTCGATGGAAGTTTCAATCTGTAACTGGGTTTCCCGATTTGCTCCTCCACTGAAAAAGGTCCAAGCTGTCTGTCTCTGAGTTTTCGATTCGGTTGTCCTCGCAGAAAAAGGTTTGTTGTGACGGCTGACACCTTGTCTCCTCTGGCGAAGTGTGGTGCTGTAGACGGCTCTGTGCGCGCTTGCATCTCGTCCTTGTGTAGCTGTAACACAGGGGGTACCATGAGATGTACGTCATGTAACAATCTTAACCGTTCGGCTACGTCTTGCGAAACTGTAATTGACGGTCGCATGCTAAACAGCAGGTCAGAAGGCTACTCAGGAGAGAATCCAAAATTAGCCTCGAACGGGGTGTGTTCAATTCCGAGTGCACGAGAGGCGTTGTACGCAAATTCCACTTGTGGTAGTAGAGTCGTCCAATCAGAGCCATCATAGCAACCGAAGCAACGAAGGAGCTGCTGAAATGTGTTGTTCACTCGCTCAGTCAGTCCGTGTGTTTTTGGATGTCGACTAGAAGACATGTTCATGCGTGTTCCAAGGCGTCGCCAAAGTGTCTATTAGAAGCCACTAACGAATTTCGGGTCGTGATCACTGAACAGCACACGGGGTTGTCCATGTAAACGGTAGACTCACTGTAAAAACAAAGTTGCAGTTACTTCGGCAGTAACAGTCTATGTACACGGCAGAAAATGGGCCATTCGAGTTAGATGGTCTACTACAATCAGCACACTGTTAATGCCATTGCTCTCAGGTAAGTGTGTCAAGTAGTCAAGACCAACTGTATGCCACGGTCTGGGTGGAACAAGTAGTGGGTAAAGAGTCGCAGCCATCTGCGGTCGAATCTTTGCTCGTCGACATACGACGCAGCGCTCACAAAAATCTTTCATATCTTGGCGAAGTCGTTTCCACCAGAATCTGTCGAGTGCTTTAGCAAGAGTGCAAGCAACTCCTATGTGACCAGGTGACGAACTTTCGTGCAGCTTTGTGATCAATCTCAGTCGGAGCTCGGAGTATTGTGGAATACAAAGGCGATCGAGGCGCCAAAAATATCCATCTCTGGCTTCAATCCGGCTGTCTTTCGTCCACTCACCCTCGTCCCCATAAAACGAGTCATGGGAGAACCCCTCGCGAATGAGATCAGCGAACTCAGGGCTCAGCTGCAACGCGTTAACAGTCAGTAATTTGAAATTTGAAATTAAACACTCCAATACCAGTAAAACCGGCTGAAGTCTCTGGGCCCCCCTTTATGCTATGCCATACAGGACTTAGAAGCGTGAGGTAGACCGTGAACCACTAATCCCAACCTCTCCAATGGCAGTAACAGCTAATAATTTTGTAATCAAGAAAAACAGATCTAAAATCCACTTGTCGAGAAATGCAAAACTAAACTGCTGCTCGACCTTCACGATGCACGGCCCGCTCCCGCCGAACCGGGGTGTCGACCGGCCTAGGCCGGTCGGCGTTCGGGAGGGACGACGGGCCAGCCTAATCTAGCTCCCGCGTGACTTCGGTCTTGCCGAAAGTAGGAGGGGAAAGGCTGGCAAAAACCCCTCCTCGCGCGGTCGCTCGTCGATCCCGCCGCTCCATCCCGTAAACCCCGCCCCAAGGTCTTGCCGCGTCCACCGGCGCGGCGGTCCTCCGTGTCGAGGTCCCCCACCACCTCGAGGACAGGTGGGGGGGACCGAGACACACAGACATAGAAAAAACTAGCGCTCCTGCCTCCGCGCCTGAATTTTCCCCGCTCATTTCCCCGGTTTTTTCTCTGTCTGGTACCCGGGTACCTGTCGGTTTTCCGGCCTGTGGCCGTACCCTCCCCCCTCTGATCGCGCGTCCACCGAGCAGCCTTTTCTTGAGCGGGGGCCTCCGCGCTCACCCGGGCCCACGCTCAAGGACTCCTAGGAGTATGTAGGTCTGTCGGGGTAGTGGGTGTCGAAGAGGGGGGGGGGAAGGTCACCGTAGCCGGATCCGGCGGGCCGCGGGCGCCCGGAATTAAACAAAACCCTCCGTGCCGGGTTTTCCGGCGGCGCCGACCCAAAGGGTCGTCGCCGCCAGATCGTGTCGCTCCTCCCGTCGCGACCGTCCTCCTTGCCGTCCCAGCTGACTCCTCCCCCCGGGAGATGACGCTGGACGACGTAGCGACGCGCTAGTGAGCGCCCTACCCCGGTGCTACTCCCCAACTAGCTCGATGCCGGGTACGGACATTATTTTTAGTATCCAAAAAAGCCCTCCGTACAGGGCTTTCCGGCGGCGGCTGATCCTAAGGACCGCCGCCGCCTCATGTAGCCGCTCCTCCGTCTGCGACTAGCCACCGTCCTGTGCCATGTCCTGCCTCACCCCTCGGCAAGGTTCGACCGGCACAGGGCTGGTCGACAGCTAGCGAGCGCCCTTTCCTGGCGCTGCTTCCCGGCTGGCCACCACCAGCTCCAACACCCGCCTCCCACCGCTGATCCGGCCGTACCCTCCTCGCCATCAAACGCTGCCGTAGTACAGGTCCCACTCCTAAAAGTAAGGCTGTATCTAGGAGTATCTGTACGCGAAAAAACATATCGGACGGGCCGAGCGGGAGATCTTGGCGCCGGTAGTGCACAGAAATTATTTTTTTCAAAAGCCCTCTGTACATGGCTTTCCCGACAGCTGCTGATCCCACGGATCGAGCTGTCGGCCCTCTTAGCCCCCTACCGTGCCAGGCCTGGCACGGCTACGGGGTTTCCAGCGCCCACCACGGGGAGGTGAGGGGATGCCGACGGGCCTGCGAGCGCACCCCCCTCCGGGGCCGCCGCCGCTGCGCCGCCGGCGGGCGCCACAGTCAGTAAATTTAAATGTGCGTCTTCAAGCAGCAGCTGGGACTTCCGTCGTTATTCTCGATCTGACGGAACCTCGCCATCCCAAAATAATGGAATTGTGGCATGAGGTACGAAGTCTGGACGCCGACTTAACGGGTCAGCTTCGTTCAGAGCTCCCTTGCGATATGCAAGTGTCATCGAGCCCACAAACGGTTGCAAATCCCGCAGGTATCTTGCTTGCCGCTTGTTCAGCGTGTTGTTCGGTTGCCTGAGCAGATGTCGCAGTGTGTCGTGGTCTGTTACGACAAGGAACTTAGAGCAGCCTTCAAGATAGCAACTCCAATGCTTGACAGCTTCGCATACGGCCAAAGCTTCTAAGTCGTACGCAGAGTAAGTGTTACCACGCTCAGCTGGATTCAGCTTACGCGCCCAGTAAGAGGCTGGTTGAAGACCTCCTCCTTGGTCTTGCAACATGAATGTTGCAATCCCCACTGTTGAAGCATCTGTAGCCACGGTGAACGTCGCGTCCGAGCCGACCTCCGGAAGGATCAGGCATGGCGCGGAAATGAGCCGTAACTTGAGAGTCTCAAAGGCTTCCAAACAGGCAGGCGTCAGCGTAACCTTCTGTGGCTGGGACTTCCGGAGTAAGTCCGTCAATGGAGCCGTAAAGTCGCTGAAATGATGAATAAATATGGCATAGAAGTTGCAGAAATGTACGAAACTAAGGTGTACAAGGTGTTCCTCCAGAGTTCGACTGTAGATACAGACGTCATCGAGGTAGACTGTAACGAACTTATGTAAAAAGTCGCGAAGTACGTCATTCATCATCCGCTGAAATGTCGCTGGCGCATTGCACAATCCAAACGGCATGGCGACCCATTCCATTAAGCCACCAAGTCTCTGAAACGCCATCTTGTGGATGTCTTTGTCACGCACTCGAACTTGCCAGAAGCCAGAGGCGAGGTCAAGGTGGGTGTAAAAGTTCGCGTCCTTAAGCTCATCGAGCGTGTCATCAACACGCGGAAGTGGGTAAGCATCTTTACGCGTAACCTCGCTAAGGCCACGGTAGTCAATGCACATACGCACCGAGCCATAAACTTTACGCACGAAAAGAATTGGCGAGCCGAGCTCACTGTAGTTGGGACGGATCAAACAAGCCTCCACTGCGTCTTTGAGCTGTCGATTTAGCTCAGCACGCTCTGCATGAGACAATCTGTTCAGCCGTTGACGTCGCATCGGGCCAGTTGTTTCAATGGGATGATCCCACTGTCGGCTTACGGGCGGAGAGTTGGCATGTTGCAGCTACTCCGGGAAGTCATCGTCGAGTAACAACCGGAAGTTGTCACGTTGTTATGTTTTTAGCTCCTCTAGTGTGAAATTCAGTCGGTTGGTTAGCGGCAGGCGTAAGTTCAATGACGTAAAATTCAGCATTACGTCCCCTGCTGCGGCGCGTCTTGCGCATGAGTTTCTGAACTTTAGCAGATGACATTAGTAGACACTCAGGGCGTCGTTCCTCGAGCGTAGTCTCTACTGTTGTGCCGTCCATTAGTGTAAAAACTCTGGTTGAACCAAATTGTAAAGAGGTATGTTCATCATCAAGCCATGGTAAACCCATGATTAAATCAGCAGCACGTAAATAACGTAAGACGGCCTGTAACAGCCTGCTCAAGCTGAGCAAGAGTACGTAAGTGGGTCGTAACGTACGGAACAGAAACAAAAGCCGAGTAAACGTAAACAAGTTGTTGTCCTTCAGGTAACGCAACTCGAACATGTGCGTCACTCAACAGCGTCAAATCATCCGGGGTCAAGAGAAGGCCGGTTTTCTCGTGTAACTCGCGAACGGCAGCATCAACATGCTCTTCGTTAGGTGTGACTGAGCCAACCGGGAACCAAGTTTTACCGGTACGAGGCTCGCGTTGCAACACAAGCTTAACGTCGGACAATTTAGTTCCGCCAACGTGAAGTACGACCACTACGTAACGCCCGGGTCCAACAAAAGCCATTACGGGTCAATCAAGCAACGTCAAGCAAATCAAATGGTAGCGAAAACGTGCGTCGACCAAAGAGCTCCGAAACCAGTGTGGCGGTTAGCCTCCTCAAGCTAAACGCTAGCACAAATCAGTTCTAAACTGTCTAGTTTTGACGTTGCAAGATGGCAAAAGATGTTGTCGATGCAAGATGTTGAGAAGATGTTTCACTGCTTGTACTTTAGCAGTATATGTTATAAGTGAACAAAGGAATTGTTAAATGGTTATGTCACCTCCCTCTACTGCACATGGCTTAAATAGGTTTCTACCCAAATAGCTAACGCTTGCTTGCTTCGCTTACGTGTCAGGCGTTAGGGCTTTCCAACCGCCGTCATTTGTTTAGAGACGCGGCTTGTCTAGCATGGAGAATCATGACGCGGCCTATTCTACATCGGAGAACTAGCTTAGGCAAAACAACACCCGTTCTCCTGACGAGTCCCTCTCAAGAATCGAGTCACTCGGCGAACAGTGAGGTAAGTCACCGTGCGAGTTTAGACCCTCATCATCAGCACATCCCTCCAATGTGAAGTTGAATCGTGCATGCATAGGTTCAAAAAAAGAGTCAACCAGTTTCCAATCAATTGAACGTCTGGTTACATGTTTACGACTTTGTCTCTGCTTTGTCTGACGACGACGACCTGCGACTAGAGTTGCAGGTGTCGCGACTGTAGTCGATGGAGATGTCGAAGGTAAATCGACGACCTCTGTCGCTAGCAGTGTTTCAAGACGAACAATAGATGTAGCCGGCTGCTCCAGTTCGCTGGTAGAAAAGCCTTGCCACCATCATTGCTTCTTAGACTGTGGCGCTTCCATAGGTGCCTTGCCCTTCAGTTCAGGGCACTAAAACAGTCGGTGTCCCTTCTTGTGGCACTTGAAATAGAGTCCCTCCTCCATGTGCCTCTTGCGCTCCTCAGGTGTCATCGCATTGGCTATGGCGTTGAAGTCAATTCGGCCACAGTTTGAAGATGGTTGACCACGACCTCCACCATGATTGCCTCCACGTCCACGGCTTCGACGACGGCCACCACCATTGCGCTTCCAGATCTTAGAGGCTCCGACTAGTGGGTCATCAATGTTGCGTTTCCGAGTGGGTTGTCCGCCTCCATGTGTTGTAGATGGGCCAACGGTAGACCGCATGCCACCAAGTTCCGGCGAATATGTCACGACGTCATTCATGAAATTTTGCAGCTCCACCAGAGTGATGTTGTAACCTTTCTGAGACCGGTGTGACTTCGCTTGATTCTTCAGTGCAAAGTCCGCCAGTCCGTTGATAAAGCGCACGCATTGCACATCGGCTGTAAGATTCTGACGGGATCGACGTAAGAAGTCGTTGTGCTGCTTGGTGTAGAGAGCGTAACTCATGTTGCCTTGCGTAAGGTTGAGCAGAGCGTTAATCGCATCATCTTGGATGTTCGGGAGACATGTAGTCTTCCGCAGCTCCGCGACAAGCATGTCAAAAGTAGATGGGATGGCAGCTTGATTTTTCCGGTTCAGCCACCACCCATTCAAATGTCCTGAGAACTGTGAAGTAACCCAGATAACTGAGTCGTACGAATCATCCGTAATACCGAGCAAGAGAAAGCGCTGAGGTTGCGCCTCGAGCCAATCCTCCAATTCACGGGGATTACCACCGGACTGAAACGGGGAGTTAATTGCAGCCTTGCGTTGAGTCTTGGTAAGGGTCACGGGTAAATCAACCAAGTTCCGCGTAGGCATAGGCACCCAAACGTAAATCAGTCGGTGTTTCTCTTATCGGAGCATGGGTGAGTGCAGGGGTGAGTCGGCTGGAGCAGGCGCCGAGCCGCTGTGTGTGATGGTGCTAGGCGGCGCCGGCGGTGCGATGCCCGCCGGTGTGCTAGAAGTGACTCGTGCGAGTGAGCCACCTCCGTGCGTGCGAGTGATTCTCCACTTGTGAGCGACATCTCGGTAGTCGCTAGTGTTCTCGGATGATGTCCGCTTGTGAGTGCTGACGGGTGGTCGCTCGGGTGTTGTTGTCCCGCGATGGCGGCGGTGGCGGCGAGTTGCCGGCCATGGTGTTTGCAGTACTTAAGCAAGTATTTATCGCTAGCGCTTTAGGCACTTGACGTGTGCGTAGCGGAGGCGTGTGAGTGTCCGTAAGGCTAGGAGGGCCCATAACCTATTATCGGAGCACGGTCGAGGAGGGGGCCGCAGCCCCCTCGCGATGCCTGTTGGCGCGTGCGCGGGATGGCTCGAAGCGATAGTTACAGGACGTTGAGGGAATATGAGAAGTTAATGGGAGAACGCACGGTGCCGCCTATATGAATATATCTAGTGCGCACATCAATATGTAGGAATACGTGTACGGGCACTGATTTCCTATAATAGTTTCACAAAAAACGTATCCTACCGTCACTAAAGACAGTAAAAAGATCCAAAGTACTACTAAAGTACTACTGAACCACATAACCCGGGGATGGATCGGTAGCTCGGATGAGCAACGCCGATCGTCTTCGCTCTGGGCCTGGCCTCCCATCGAGCGCAAGACTGGTGGACAGGGCCGCCGGACGGCGTGCACCATTCACCTCTCCCCACCCGAGCCTAGCTCACAATGGTCAGTGGATCCGTAGCGACACCAGACGGTACACACTCAAAGGCGCAGCTTCCCGGGATTTGAATTTCATCCCCCCGACAGCTATCGCGCCATCCACTTCGAAAACCACACATGTACCAGTCAAAGTACTACGAAAGAACAATACCAACCATCGCTTACAAAAAGATCCCCCCCAGGGGAACGGCGCGCCACACCGCGCCCCTCCGAGCGTCCGGACGTTCCCGTCCGCCGCCAACATCCAACAAACCCAGGTCCCACCGGGCCTGGTCGCGTGCAGCCAACACGCGTACGAAACTCAAACACCTACTCGAAAAGCCACAATTAACCCCACTACTTCTCTCACACACTCGAAATCCAACTCGATCGAAATGTCCTCGACCCCTACCCCCCCCCCCCCCCACTCACAGACGGATGCTCATGCCATTGCGGGATCGGCGCGCGAATGCGCCCGCCGCGGACCCCTACAACCCCCGGAGCTATCCAGCGGGACATCCGCCCGCTCTACTCAACCAGGTGTCCCAGCCACCCCCATCCGCCCAAGACCTGGACCCGGCACTGGAACCCTCACCAGCCAGAGGACTCCAGACGCCTCTGGTCCTCGCCGCCCCCGGGTCAACCACTGACCTGGGACGGGCCGTTGACTCACCAACCCACACAGACGACATGTACCGGTGCGATAGTCCCGCTCTGTCCCACAGTAAGGACCAGTCTAACACCCCCCATCCCCTCCCAATAGCCCATGCTGATACTCTCTTTAAGCGCGCACTTAAACCGATACCTTTCCCACACCTTAGTGCGTCCCAACCACTGTGCTGTAAAGATCGACCAATAATGCAACATCATGTACCTCGAAAATCATCTTCTTTAATCAGAAAAACAAAAAAATATTATTTTACAGTCCTGATCCCTGCCCCTGCACAAGCCGCTGCCCTGATCTGTGCTCACCGACGCCCCCCCCCCCCCCCCCCCCTCTCATGCTACCCACCTACCCCGCACCTACACTAGCCCACTCGCAGCCGCTCAAATTGCCTGGCCTGTCGCGCCGACCCTTGCCCTACACGCTCCCTCTCGCCCGAACTCGCCGCTCGCCGACCGCCACCCCCCGTCCCACAATACGGCCATGTATGGCACCCAGCAACCCCTCCCGTTAGCCTGCACTGATACACTGGTTATCAGCGCACTTAAGTCGAAACCCTCTCCCCACCTTAGTGCTTCCCAGCCAAAGAGCTGCACAGTTCGATCTATGATGCATCAACCTGTAACTCGCAATAAGTCGTTCTCCTTAGAATTTTTTTTTACAGGCCTGATCCCTACAAGTGCACTAACCACCGCCCTGATGAGTCACCCCCGTCACCCCTCTCCCTGCTGCCCTCCCCCTGCTCCCTCGCTCTATCCCTCACTCGCTCCAGTCGTCGCTCCTCTCCGCTTCATCCTTTTCTTTTTTACCTTTCTTCCCTTTTTTACTTTTACCGCGATAACACGCCTAACTCAACAGACACTCGCGCTTACCTGCGATTACCACACTGTAGAACCTAGTGCACTCGTTCTCCCCACCCCCTTTTACACGCCCCATGCTCTGCCCTACTCGCCCGTCGCTGTGATAATGACAGTGCTTCCCCTGCTGAGTTTAGCCCACCCGACCTGCTCTACCAGATTAATTAACCGATCACCCGCCCCCCCGCGCACCCCCCTGCCCCGGAAATATCGCCCCTCCCTTACAGAAACAGTCTGGCAGTCACGAACCCGTAACATTCTCAGCGATACACGTATTCCCCCGCCCCTACAGTCCCCACTTCCTTTAGGCCTGCTCCGAGGCTTCTCTCGGAAGCCCCGAAGCACTTTTGATACGATATCGACAGCCCCCTCTGTCACAGTTCCCCACTATCGCCCTCCTTCTAATACCTACCACACCTTGATTACAGTTTTTCAATCCCCCCTCCCCTACCCTCTCATCCTCTCCCCGCCATCCCTACACTTACCACCCTCTCTTAAGCTCCAGAAGACCACCCGTTCCAAGGAGCTCCTACTCGCCGAAATGCGCAAGACGTCGACGAACGGACCCTCCGGAGCCTCACACCCTCGCCCTCCACAAGCCTCGGCCGGCAAGGCCGCTTATCATCATTAGTCCCCCACATGCCGGGCCTCAAGGCCCAGAGGTTAGACCCCACAACCAACCCCCCACCCCCCAGCTAGATATCCGACGACACACCACTACCTCCATGCTTCCGCCAACTCTCCCGGCCC